>CAUYRT010081592.1:0-17336 GCA_963574885.1 Lepilemur ruficaudatus | reverse complement strand
GCAACTTAATCTATACTCATTTTTTGTTGTACTCTAGTAACTCACAAAAATAGATGACACTTGCAGGAGTTCTTAATCTGAGACAAAATGTATAATAGAAGGTCCAAATTCTTAGCTGGGGAAAATAATTGCACCTTTAGTTTTCTAACCTCTAAAAGTTATCACTTCCTTCCATTATGCCTGTGACACACAGTAATTCAGAGTGGTGTTGGAGGATGTCTAGACTTCGCCAGGCACACCGAAAGTTAAGCACCTATGGTAAATTTTAGTGGGAAACCATGGCCCCAGACCTTAGGCTGGTTGCAGGTTTTAGAACAAATTTGCTATCGTATAGCTTTAATAGGAAGAACTACAGAAATACTAATTCCAGACAGTATTTAGCAGAATCATTTCCTCTGACTTTCTAATCATGTAGTAATCATATTCAAATTTTATTTAAAAATTAAATGTGTATCATAAAATATACGGCCCTGGAACTTGCTCCAGCTGGCCTCTAGCTGCCTCACCCCCTATAATCCAATGTTAAACAAACAAACAAAAAACATTGAACAAAAAAATTTCCCTAAAGTCTTTAAACATCAAGCTTTGCAAGGGTTCTTCTGAACAATAGGCCTTAATCCTTGTCAGTCTCTGTACTTAATACTTACAATTCCTTTAGTAATAACATAAAGCATTATTTGTCCAACTTTCCAAAGGAAGGAAGCCCTTCATTGCCAGAGATATATCTCGGGTTCTTCGTGGGTGTGAAGTCTGAGCCATCTAAGCTATAAGCTACCATCTATTCCAGAGATCAACGAAACTAGTCATAGGGATCCCTAAGTAATTATAAGCATCACACACTAGAAAGATCTAGTGTGTGTCTTCTATTCCCCCTGAGAAATCAGTAAAATTTCAGTATCCTTTGCTTTTGGCTAGAATTATATCAACTCAATGTATTGATCTCCTTCTTCAGATAATCAGTTTAGCAGTTATGTCTGCAATTTTTTTTTAATGACAAAACACATTAGTTAACACTCAATATATGCAGCATTTTGTTGGGTCATAGAAGATGTGGTTGATGAAATGGTTGAAAACCAGTAGCCTATATAGATTTTCAAGGGTTTCAATTAACACTAATATAATTTCACCTTCAAATTTCAACATTTTAGCTCAACACTTAGGCATAGTGAAAAAAACGTAGAAGGTGTGATACTTAAAAAAAAAAAAGTCTGAATCAAAAATTTGAGAACAGTGAGTGGGATAGGGACAGGATGGAGCAGAGTTCTGGAAGGATCCTGGAACACGGGAATGTGGGAAGAGGTAGGGAGGAAAGAAGATACGTAGCAGAAATGTCACAAAAGGCAGCTTTGATCAAGTTGCAGTGCTGAAGAGGACCAACCATGCAGGCGAGGGTTAAAGCAATCATCTTGCTCCTGGTTTGAGCAAGCAGGTTTCCTCTGCAGATGTATCAAGTTAGTTTGCATAAATTACTTCAGCCTGGTTACAAAGTAACACCTTGGCTCCACAGCTGGCTTTGCTGCTGCTAGAAGATATTATGGATTATGCTGTCTTTTGACCAGGTATTAATAGAGCTCTCCTCAGCAACCCACAAGTGATTAATGAGATGAGAAGATAAAATGCCCCACCTGCTCCAGCAGCCCACAAACAGAATTAATGAGAGAGAGAGAGAAAGAAAGAAAGAAAAAGAGAGGGAGAAAGAGACAGAGAGAGAGAGAGGAGTCCTGAAGCCCTGAAGCAGCTTTGGTATACTGTACGAAGCAGATCAACTGTCTATTTGGCTTGGCTTCTAATGATGCTGTTTGCGAATGAGTTAGTGCCTTCTGAATTAGTGCACTAGCAGCAGCCAATTTACGAGAAATTATATATTCCTAAAATAATTACCACGTACACCAGGAAATTTTACCTGACTATAGGACTGTAATCTTTGGAGGGACAAAAACTTTACCCTCATTAATTCATATTTAAGCAAAATAAATTGACTATAAAAATTAAAAAGCAGAATCACAGCTGTGATTCTGCATTGAAGGGAGATTCTCTTGATGCAAAACACAGCCAAGCTATCCTAGGCTATGGGCATTCATATTTAGGTTTTGTGATATTTCCAGAGAATGAAGCCAATGAATACTGCAGGGATATATTTACTGATTTCATGTCAGTAAAGGAGTGCAGCCCAAATAGGAGGAATTCTTCTGTGTAACATGGATAGGAAATCTTTTCATAAGAATAGCAATGCATTATTTCCTGTGTGGCAGGGAAGGGGTGGGCGGAGATTGCTCTGTCCACGTTACTTCTAACTTTGAGAGTGTCTCCCTCTCCGATACATGGGATCTATTTCAAGAAAGAGTTGAAAATTTGATTGGTCCAATTGTGACGTTACACAGTCCTGTTTAACGGTGGACAAGATCACTGCCCTAAAACCTCTCTCTGCTTTTCCTCTCACCTGTGTTGTGGTTAGGGCATGCTCCCTACTGGGACCACAGTGACAGGCTGGAGTACAGTAAAGATAAGGATAAAAGGAAAGCTTCTTCATGAGGTTTGAGCCTAGGCCACATGCTCCAGGATAGCTCTGACATACGTGTCTGCTTTGGGGTATTAAAGAAATAGTCTAAGTTGTTTTTTTTTTAAATTAATCTGACATTTTCTGTGTTTTATTTACTTGCTTACTAGACTGTAAGCTCTATAATGAAGTATTTCTCTCTCTTTTGTTCACTGCAATATCCCAAGCACCTGGGACAATGCCTGGCATGAAGTAGATACTTGAAAAATTTTGAGTAAATATTACTTTGATTTCCATTCACATTATACCTTATATGTATTATACAACTGCCTTAGAAACATCATAGAAAATAGAGTATAAACACCTTCTTCAAGCCCAGCACCTTTTGGCAGAAGTTCTGCAGAGACTTTTCCTTTAGCTGATTCCTACAAACTTAACATAGCCAGCTCATTTTCATGATCTTTAAGGGGATGCGGGATTTATGGAGACTAAAACACATGTTTCCATTATAAGAGAAGATGGACGACAGAGCCTCAGCTATATTTTATACCTAATGGGAATTATGTCCTTTACCAAAAATACATAGGGGAAAAATTCTTTACTTTTATAAAATGCCACTTGTTTAAACTGTAAGTCTAATTCCTTTAATTATGATCTAAAAGTAAAATATTCGGCACCATCAATTAGTGGCTGTGTGTGTGCGTATGTGTGTGTGTTGTGTTTTGAAATACATTGCCTTTGAAATGAGAAAATGGTCCTTCTAGTGATGTTTCTATTTGTTGGCTTAATTAAGCCAATTATAAACTAATTTTACAATACAAAACACTTATTTTTTAGTTTCTCAAACAAGGAGGAGTCAATATTGCTCCAATTTCACCAAAAAAAATGGCTGAAAATTTAATCTATGTTTCTATTTAAACATCTTCTATTAAAATATAAGAGAATTACTTTTTCTGTCCAGTACTATTTCATAGTTTTTCTGAGATATGACTTACTTCCCCAGGTATTCCACATTTTTATTATTGGACCAATCCAGAGTATTACTAGGAGCATGTTCTTTGTCCCTTCACATACTTACCAATACTCAATCATGCTCTAGCTTGATACAGCCAAACTTGATGTATTGAAGGATTATTCAACATTTGATATACAAAATCTACTGCTGGATTTATTATCAAGAATTTATTGCAGATATATTTCTCTCTATTACAGAGTGTCTACTTTGTGTAAAAACCCATATACAGTACTCTCAGTACCAAAGAAAGCTATACTTCTTCTAAGCTCTCATTTTAATATTTAGAACTCTGCATCTTTTAAAACCAATAACACCATATCCCTGAATGCTAAGAAACTCAGATTAAATTTTGGCTACATGACTATAGGATCCTGTAGTCTGCGTTTAATGTACTGACCCGAGCTCTGTCTTCTACACAGTACTGTGGGGGGAAAAAGGACTCAAAATTAATAATTAGTATGAAAAATACTATGTTCAAAACAATTGTCCAATCATTCCTACTAGGTTATAATTCAGTAATCATAAAAGTTTCACCAAGACACAATGATCCTCAACTCCTAGTGTCAATAATGAACCTCAATTAGAGACATAGAAATAGATGGGGAAAAATGAGAAATAGATAAACTATATTCTCATAATTTGAAAAACAGGACTAAAGATTGTCTCACTTTCTCACTTCTATAATATCCAATTTTCTCTAAAGTGGTACATTTTAGAGTTTTCATGTTAACATTCTAAAAAACTTCTCAAAAAAAAACGATAAAAGCTATGATATAAAGACAAAGTTCAATAACTAATAGAGAGCTCAATAGGCCTTATTGTGTTTATACCTCTAGGGTCACTTCTTCATCCATTCTCTGCTCGTACTTTCTTCCTGAAACACTGCTGAATTTCCCCAAATTTGACCATCTTTTTCATCATCCAAACTATCATCTCTATGTCTTGGAAGGGGAATGGTAGGAGTGTTTCTCATCACCCTAAAACTGACTGCAAAGTGTGAATCAATCTCCCAAATTCTTTACCCTTTTCGTCACAGACCCCAAAAGAAAGCACCAAGGCAAGCCCTTTTTGTTAAGGGGTGGAGTGTAGATATACAGACTAAGGTAAAGGATGTATAAATTATAATTAAGGAGAAATCTTACATAATTTTTGTTCGTATATTTTATTTCCTATTTTTCTGTTTTTACTGGTACTGAGGAAAATGCACCATTACAAATATAAAACTTGGGGACTAAAAGTTAAATCTTCTTAAATTGGTAGTTGACTTTACCTACAAGCTCTTGACTGCAATTAGCCAAAGTGTGCCAGGGAGAATTCGATCTCTATGGCTGCCTGTCAATGGCTTTCTCCTCTTATTCCCATGGAAACTGAGGAGTTTTAATAGAATTAAGCAAGGGAAAGTTTTCATAATATCCTTTTTCTCCACATGTTAATGAAAGAACAGTACCCAACCTCTGCCCAGCCCCAAGAATTTTCAGGCCAAGGAAAACAAAATATTTTGTTACCTTTTAGGGATACTTTTTTTTGTTCACTACTTCATGAAAAAAAGAAACAGACACTTTAAAATATGAAATTTTTCCTGGTTTCTCCCCAGTGCTTTTAATAACAAAAGTTCTATTCCTCTGTTACATGACAAAGTGATGCAAACCCCAGAATTCTGGGTTTATAAATAAAACACATACAAAAACCAAGGCATTTTAAGAGAAACTGGTAATCACAGTAGACATCTGCCAACAGCTTCATAATGGTGTTTTCTTGGGAGCTGTCATATTCTGTTTTCTGCTGTTAATAGCAGAATATTTGAAATTTGGTAATTTATAAAGAACAGAAATTTATTTGGCTTAAAGATCTGGAGATTGGGAAGTCCAAGATCCTGGGGCCTTGTGTGGTGAGGATGTCCTTGTTATATAATCTCAAGGCAGAAGGAAAGAAGGCAAGAGAGCATGAGAAAGCAAGAGATTGAAGTTGCAGCCTCAAACACTTTTATAACTAGCATTAATCCATTCATGAGAATGGAGTCCTTTTTTTTTATTTCAGCATATTACAGGAGTACAAATGTTTAAGTTACATATATTATGTTTGCCCCACCCAAGTCAGAGTTTCAACTGTGTCCATCCCCCAGACAGTGGACATTGTCCACATATGTCCCATTCCCTCCTCCCCTCCACCTGCCCAACAGCCAATGAATGTTACTGATATATGTGCACATAAGTGTGGATCAGTTAATACCAGTTTGATGGTGAGTACATACGGTGCTTGTTTTCCCATTCTTGTGATACTTCGCTTAGTAGAATGAGCTACAGCTCTATTCAGGATAATATAATAGATGATAGTTCATCATAATTTTTTGTGGTTGAATAGTATTTCATGGTATACATATACCACATTTTATTAATCCACTCATGTATTGATGGACACTTGGGTTGTTTCCACATCTTTGCAATGGTGAATTGTGCTGCTATAAACACTGGAGTGCAGATGTCATTTTTATAGAATGTCTTTTCTTCCTTTGGGTAGATGCCCAATAATGGGATTGCTAGATCAAATTGTAGTTCTACTTACAGCTCTTTGAGATATCTCCAAATTACTTTCCACACAGGTTATACTAGTTTGCAGTCCCACCAACAGGGTATGAGTAAGTGATATCTCATTGTGGTTTTGATTTGCATTTCCCTGATGATTAGAGATGTTGGGCATTTTTCCTATGTTTGTTGGAAATTAGTCTCTCTTTTTTTGAAAAGTTTCTGTGCATGTCCTTTGCCCACTTTTTGATGGGGTTTGATTTTTTTTCTTGCTGATTTTCCTGAGTTCTATATAGATTCTAGTTATCAGCTGTTTATCAGATGTGTAGCATGTGAATATTTTCTCATATTCTGTACGTTGTGCATTTGATCTCTTGATAGTTTCCTTGGCTATGCAGAAGCTTTTTAACTTGATCAGGTGCCCTGTATTTATTTTTGTTGTTGCTGTGATTGCCTTTGGGGCTTCTTCATAAATTCTTTCCCTAGGCCAATGTCTATAAGAATTTTTCCAACATTTTCTTCGAGAATTCTTACAGTTTCATGTCTTAGGTTTAAGTGTGTTATCCACTATGAGTTGATATTTGTGAGAGGTGAAAGGTGCAGATCCTGTTTAAGTCTTCAACATATGGCTATCCAGTTTTCCCAGCACCATTTATCGAATAAAAATTCTTTCTCCCAGTGTATGTTTTTGTCTGCTTTGTCAAAGATTAGATGGCTATATGAGGATGGTTTTATATCTGGGTTCTCTGGTCTGTTCCATCCGTCTATGTCTCTGTTCTTGTGTCAGTGCTATGCTGTTTTAGTACTATAGACTTGTAGTATAGCTTGAAGTCCAGTAAATTGATGCCTCCCAATTTGTCCTTTTTGCTTAAGATAGTTTTTGCTATACAGAGTCTTCTCTGATTCCATATGAAGCGTAGAATTGTTTTTTCTAAGTCTGTGAAAAATTATGTTGGCATTTTAATAGGGATTACATTCAATCTGTAGATCACTTTGGGTAGTACAGACATTTTAACAATGTTGATTCTGTAGACCCATTAGCATGGTATGGTTTTCCACCTGTTTACATCCTCTGCTGTTTCCTTCCTCAGTGTTTCATAGTTCTCCCTGTGGAGGTCTTTTAACTTCTTAGTTAAATATATTTCAAGGTGTTCTATTTTCTTTGTTGCTATTGTGAAGGATATTGAGTCTTTGATTTGGTTCTCAGTTTGTCTGTTGTTGGCATATAAGAATGCTACTGATTTCTGTACATTGATTTTGTAACCAGAGACTTTTCTGAATTTGTTTATCAATTCCAGTAGTCTCATGGCAGAATTTCTGGGATTTTCTAGATAGAAGATCATATGATCAGCAAAGAGCAATAGTTTGAGCTCCTCTGATCCCATTTGGATGCCCTTGATTTCCTTCTCTTCACTGATTGCTCTGGCTAGGACTCTAGCACTATGTTGAGTGCTAAAACAAAGTTTCTTATACAAAGAAGAAATAAAGACCTTTTCAGACAAGCAAAGACTGAGGGAATTCATCTAGACAAAAACTGTCCTCCAAGAAATACTCAGAACAATGTTACACATGGATCAGCACAATAAACACCCACCAGTGTAAAATCATCCAGAAGCTAAAGGTCAAAGGCCAGATACTACAATGGCTCAAAAGAGAAAACAAAGCAACAAAGTTCAACCCCACAGGATGAATAGATATCTGCCCCACTTATCAATTCTTTCAGTAAATGTGAATGGCTTGAACCACCCACTGAAGAGACATAGGCTGGCAGAATGGATAAATATATACAATCCAAGTACCTGCTGTCTTCAGGAAACACATCTTACCCACAAGTTGCTTTTAGACTCAAGGTGAAGGTATGGAAAACAATATTTCATGCAAACGGAAGCCAAAAGGAAGTTGGTATGGCAGTTCTTATTTCAGATAACTTAGTCTTGAAATCAACAAAAGTAATGAAAGGCAAAGATGATCACTATATAATGGTGCAGGGTACAATTCAACAAGAAGATATAACAATTCTAAATATTTACACACTTAACTCAGGTACACCCAGATTCATAAAACAAATCCTACCTGATCTAACCAAAATGATAAACAGCAACACCATAATAGCCAGGGACTTCAAAACTCTCTGAGGAGGTAGTCCTTATAACCTGAACACTTCCCATTCGGCCCCACCTCCCAATGCTGTTGAATGGTGGATTAAGTTTCCGATATCTGTTTTTTTGTTTTTTTGTTTTTTTTTGACAGACACATTCAAACCATAGCAGGAACCTCAGCCTGCAATAATTTTCAGAGCCTCTTCATCCTTTGGCTGACAAAGAGCTTCTTCTATGAGGACAGCCTTGATATTGGCTGTAGATGGTTAATGTCCAAATTCTAGTGGAAAAGTCTTACTTCTGTAATTAATCCTCCAAACCAAACAATTCTCTATCTAGGTTTCTTGTTAGAGCACAACAGATGAAATTTGAACAATCCTCCTCCTCCATGGAGTTCCTCCTACAATTCCATTTAGGACAACTCTTCCTGCTTCCATTCTTTCAGCGAATATTGTTGAGTATCTACTATGTGTCAGGCACTGGACCTAATACTCTTACAATTTCTACTAAATAGAATTGACAAAGTTCCTGCCTTACAGAGCTTACAGTCTATAAAGGGATCCAAACAATCAATTGATAAAACAAAAATTATGTATAGATAATCATGAATTGAAATCAGTTCTAGGATGAAAATAAAATAAATATTGTAAGAGAATAATAAGAGAAATGAAGTAAGGCAATGAAGGTAAACATTTTTGACAAGTTATGAAGGATGAGAAAATGCCAGAATTTGAAGAGCTGGAGGAAGAGAGTTCCAGGAATGGAAGAAAGAATGACAAAAGATCCTAAATAAGGGAAGAAATTGATTCATTTGAAGAACCAAAAGGAATCCCAGGGTGCTTAAAGGGAATAAATGAGAAGAAAAATAAGACTGGAGATGAAGTCAGAGAGCTAGACTAAGGTCAAATGATGCACTACCTTGTAGAGCATGATAAGAGGATGAATTTTAGTCTAATTGTGAGAAAATGGAGCCCTAGCCAAGTTGGTAACAGTGAAGATGGAGAGAAATAATTTTCTATGGAATCTACAGGTCATACTGATTAAATGACTGAGGAAGATAAAAATAAAGAATAAATAAGGATGATTACCAAATATCTGGTTTTTAAATGGACAGGACTATTTTCTGAAATGAGGAACACCATGAAAGAAATAGGTTTGAAAGAGAAAGCTTCAGGTTAAATTTTAGAGATTTGTAGTTTAAGATGCTTGAGAGAGATTTAAGTGGAGTTGTGAAGAATTTAGTTTTGTATTCAAGACAGGAGCTCAGAGGCATGATCTTGGATGGAGATGGGGATTTCAGAGTTATCAATAGTCTTGGGAATTAACGAAAACTTTTAGGGACAGTATGGAGAAAGAGAATATCTCCTTAAGATATGGGCCTCCTTAAGATGTCTCCTTAAGATAAGATTATTAATATATAGGAGTACTTTTTTCATAGAGGAGCTATATTAAGAAATAAACACAAAAATGAGAGTAAACTTTCAGGAAAAGAAAGAAGTCAACCATGCCAAGATGAGCATGAAAGTATATGTCTACTGGATTTCCTTAAAAAGAGTTCGTGGGTTACTTGCCATGAGCAGCCTTAGTGGAGAGTTGGAGAGAACACAAACTTGGAATCAGAGAAGAATAATTGGAAAATGAGGAAGCAGAGGCAGTGCAGTTAGACAACTTCTGAATTGTGACAGAAAAATAAAGTAGCTAAAAGATAATGAAAGACAATAGAGGGTTGTTTTGTTTTATTTTATAAGTTAAAATTCTAGAACATGTTTATCTGGTCATGGGAATAATGCAGAGTCAGAACTTGACAATGATGGTGTGAATTTATTTTTTTTAAAGCAGAAATCTTGAGGAGCTGAGAGATGTTGGATTCCAGAAGGCATTAGCCTTCAGGAGAATGACGAACAGCTTCCTTCTTGTGGCACAGGGACTAAAGGAAGATTAGATATAGATGTGGATTTATGTAAGACTTTCTCTTGGCAAGATGGCAGAGCCTAGAGATGTTGATTTCTTTTTTCCCAGTGTTATTGAATGAATGTAGGGAAGTGAGCAGGGACTTTGAAATAATCATTGCACAGAGTAGAGGACAAACTTAGTAGACAAATGCTGGGAAATACTGAATGCTCACTTGAGGTTGGTGATTTTAACTTACTCTGATACAAGTCTGCTAGTTTACATGGTTTTCTCCAGTAATACTTGCCTGCAAAGGGAGCAGGTATACAACAAAATAGCTGATCAGGGTTGATCTGGGATTGAAGTTTGTCAAGGAGAATAAAAAAAACTGAAAAGTGGAGAAAATTTGTAAGGGAGTGACTATAACGATGAACCTTAGCATGTAAACTGCATGAAGAAGCAAATACAGATCAATACAGGCTTTTACACAGAAGATCCGTATCGTGGAAAATTTTATAGTCAAAAAATTTTACCAGTGGTTCAATTGAGTGTCTCTATTTATAAAAGTGATAGTACAGCTTGTTAAGGAGAAATTCAATGCCTCTTATTCTTGTATAAAACCTTAAGCATGAATAGAAAGGTGCTATGGATGTCGAGTATCTAAAGAAGTAGGCTATACCCAAGACCGTCTGTTGCTTTCATCTCTACACTTGCCTTTCTATAATCTACGCACCGTCAGGGCTGGAGGCTTGCATGACACATTTCTAAAACCACCTTGCCAGTTGAGGTCCTAATGGGTTCTCTTGATGGAAGACAATAGTAGGAGGTAAGTGAGATGACTTTTTCCCCCCTTTTGGCCAACTCTGCATCAGTAGCAGCCATGAGGGCAACTACAAGTGATTGTGGGTTCTAGCTGTGTGGGTGACAGTTTCAGCAGCAGCAGTGAGAATTCAGCCTTCTGGATGAATCCAACTCAGGGGCATCAGTTTGGGTCCAATTACAGCAGAGGCAGCAGCAGCAGTGCCTTGAGGGCAACTCAGTATGGAGACTAGAGTGGCTCAAGCCTAGGGATATTTAGCAACTTCAGGATCACCACTTTAAAAAACAAAACCCACAATTTCCTTTTGTTTTTTCCAGTCCCCTTCTACCTTCTACTATTTTCTTTCTAAGACTTTCTAATACCTTTTAAACAATTCCCTGAATCAAATCTTCTTGGCTTAAAGTATCTTGAGAAGCTTCTGATTTTCTAGTTGGATGTTGCCTGGAAAAGATAAGGAACCAAGAAGATGAGTAGGAAACAATACTACCCTGGCCAGAAGCCAGGTATCAAATAAAATCCAAAAACATAAGAAATACATGTATATAAGAGTTCAGGACAAACTGAGATCTCAGAAATCTGTCATATCCACAAGAAACTATGAATTCACAAAACGTGGTACAACCAGTAGGATGCCCTTCGATTGCCATGTAATAATCCGGCAATTTCCTAAGGTTTTTTCCTATAGGAACAACTGTCTTTGGAGATGCTTAACAAATTAGAAGTTTCATTACAAAAAATAAATTTGAGAAATGCCCAAGTTAATTTCTTTTTCACGTTCATTTTCAAAGCATGTTGGTGAATTAAAGATTCTGAAAAATCTTGAAATAATAAATCTGTTTAACTTCATTTAATTCAAATGTTTCTCACATGTGCATATGATATGAGTATATAAATCTCTGTCTCTGTCTTTATCTCTGTTTCTTTTCTCATAACACCTAGTAACATCCCATTTAACACCCCGCAAAACAAGTGTTCTGCTGAATGCACTTTGGGAAACTCTACTGTGAGGGAAGCTGCCCATCTGGTCCGTCTATTCTGGACTCTCGAATCTCAACTGCAGTTGGCAGTGCAGCACACTTTGACCAGAGATCTATATATAAAAATGTTCTGGAAACTTTGGAGGCAACAAAAAGATTAGTGGGGATGATTAAACCAACATTGTGAAACAAATAATTTCCAGTTTAAAATTTCATTTCATCCTAAATGTGCATGTGTGGATTTATATGCGCACACACATAAACAAAAGACAAACCCTACATCAGAAGCAGTGAGTTCTGATTTTATCAACCTCTTCAGTGAAATAATTAGTGAAACTGTTGGCGAATCAATGGCCAAATACATGAATGACCTAGAAATCGAGACTGTTCTCAACCTAACCAGATAGGCTCTTCATTAACTCATGCTTTATTGTACTTTGATTCATCTTTTTCACTCAATAAACATCAAATTATGTCCCTATTATGTACCAGGTCCAGCTAGACATTGGGGGTACAGAGATGAAAAGGACAGAGCCCCTACCCTCAGGAGTTCAGGCTCAGGCAGTGGGGAAAACAAACACATAAAGAGGTGACTCTAAAAGTAGTGTGCTTGGGGAAGTGCATTTCGTGCAGTGGCAGGGAACAATGGTAACAGCAAAGCCACACGCCTAACACAGCTTTGTGCATAGGTGTGTGTGCACGAGTGTGAAAGGGAGTGAGAGCAGCGGAGGACGTAAGTGCAGGCAGGGGTGTGGGAGGAGAGGACAGCTCTCTTTCAAAGTTGTTTGCAGTCGAAAAAGTCAAACCAGGTAGGAGCAAGAAAACTGTCTCAGGGAGCTGCTCTGTTAGTTTATCACGTTGGAATAAGAACTAGGAGGTTATAATAATAAAAAAAAAGGGTCCTGAGCATTCTACAAAGGTGACTGGGAGTTATGAAAGGGGCAGATTTCCTGTGTGATCCCCACCTTTAATGCAGGACACAGCTTAATTCAAAGAAATAGATGCTTTATGAAAAAATTGCAGATTTCAGACATAGGCACTCCACCACCTGTCTCCACCCCACCCAAAACACACCAGGTAAGCCCTGACTTACATCTTGTGCTTCCTGCTGAGTGTGATTGTCATGTTCAGACTTCCCAGGGTAAGAACAGAACATTAAAAAGGATGAGGATCCTGTGAGCAAGAAGGAAGACCATCGTATCAATTATTCTCTGAAAGCCACAGCCTCTTTTTGTGATTTTCCTGTAAAAATTCCTTCCTTCTTTGCCCCCACACCCCAACCAGATAGTTCAGATATTTCTGATGTCATCTGACGGTCCCTTCTGACTTCTTGATCATGAAACAGAAAGCATTTCCTGTGCTACTTAAGGAATAAAAAGGGAATTTAGAGGTTTATAAAAACTCATTTTAACAGACAATTTAATATGAATGTTGATACTTATATTAAATATTGTGATAAGTACACACTGACAAAAGTTTTCATCAGTGGATAAAGATATCTGGGTTTCCTAAATCCTGATCACACTCTAGAATCACGTCTCCAGAAACTGACTTGTCTCCAGGAGAGCGAAGGCAAGTGGCCAAAAGTTTTGCTTGTATCTCTATTACCAGTGTGATGTCTCAGATGTTAAACTTCTAACAAAGATCGTAGACACAGAGATGAATAAACACATATATTTCATAAAAGTAACTCAATAAAATCTTTGTGTAACAACCATGCTGACCTTCATTAACAGAAACCAAAGAAGTCTTGTCAAGTGAAGAATTGCTCTAAAAAGGAGCAATTATCTAGAATATGGCACCTATTAAAATTACAGTAATTAACCATAAGCAGCCACGAGTATAGATTGTGATTCGTAGTATGTAAAGTACAAATGTAAATTCTTTGTAAATTCTGCAAGAGGTTTTAGAAATTACCTAATTCAGCTTTTTTTATTTGACGTATGTGCTACTGAAGGCTGGAGAAACGAGTCTCCTGCTGAAGGTCATTGGCAGTATACAAATTAGAACTCATGTTTCAGTCTCTTGATGGATTATAATGGGCTGTCTTATCTGTTCTTCGGAAGTGTCATACTGTTGATAGGACATCACTTCTCAGTACAAAGCAACAATCAGACCTCCTAATCCCACTTCTCTTACACAGACATTATTTCAATGTGTGGCTTCTCATTTTGCTGAGAAGTTTTTTTCTTCCTCACCCACCCCCTCCTTAAATCAGGCAAAGAGACAAGTAACTGACTTCGGTTTTCAAAAATGTAACCCGCAAGTGCATAATTCTTCCTGTCAGATTTCCTTTTCTGTAAGTTGGTGAGTTTATTGTGGTAGCACTCAAAAGGCTGAGCCTGAAAAGTTCTATAACATATGGCATACATTTAACATGGCTTGTGAATTAAAAATAACAGCCTGCCATCTGCCTCTGCAAGTTGATTTTATCAAAGTCTAAATGAGAAGCTCAAAGATGTGAATGTTGTCAATTAAAATAAGAAATACTCAAGTTCAATAACAGAGTGACCAATCCATGCTTTTTTTCCCCCACACTGGGCTAAAGTTACCCGTTCCCTCCATTCCTCCAAAGTGAAAGAGCTGCCCAATTTTCAATCTACAGAACCATTTTGTTACCATTACATCTTATCTCTTTCCTGTCTTACCCCCCAAAAAAAACCTTTGTCACAAATTTAGCTTCCAAAGTTACCTTCCTCGAGGAATATGTTATGTGTATTTCTTTTTGAGGTTAGAAGACTTTTAAACAATCCATTACAGTTTATAAAATCTTTCTCCCTATAATATTTCATTTCTTTTCTCCTAAACTTGAGAATCAATTAAGCAATAGATGTCACAGGGAGGGGTTTGGTGATTTTTCATCATCATACATTCTTACATCTTGTGGAAATTTCTAGAAATGATCTAAAATACTGAAGTCTGAACTAGAAGTCCACACGTCAATTTAGTTGGGTTAGCATTTTTCGAGCTACTACAACAGAAACATCCCTGGAGAAGTGACGGCTATGTGAAGGGGTTAAGGCAATTGCTGCTTTCAGAAAACTTGTGCCATAGTTGTGAAGATAAGATTTATACCCAAGAAATAATTTCAAATGAAGCCCATCTTTGTATAGCCAAGTGTTCACCTGAGTATACTGACAGTAACTACAATAAGACTTCTGAGAAGAGAGAGGTCTCTCCTGAGTTCCTGTTATTCTTTATCTAAGGGCAGGAAGCTTAACCTGTATACGTTCCCACTTTATTATTGTGTAAACAGTTTGTGTGCATAACAATAAAAAAGACAATTATATAAAGTGCTAAATTTATAAGCATTTTATAAAAGCTAAAGGGATAACTATAGAAACCATAAAGTGAGCTCTTAGGTAATCTAAATAAAATGTCTGAGCCACAAGACTAACTTGATTAAAATTTAACTAGGAAAGCTTTATAGGAATGCATAATTTCTTGACTATGATTAAAAAACAGGTAAATCAAAGTACAATACAGAGAGTCCATAAATCACATGTCATACCAACATCAAGTAGTAAATTTTGCAGTGGATAAGTGGATGTTTTCTAAACATGAAGGTCAGGATTACCTAGTCAAGTCATGCAGGTGTCACGGAGCACAAATTTAGGGAAAGCTATTCACATGGACTATAATATGAGCATTGCTTTAGTTGTCTGGGGCTGCTGCAACAAATTACCAAAAACTTGGCGACTTAAGACAACAGAAATTTATTCTCTCACAGTTATGGATGCCATAAATCCAAAACCAAGCAGGGCCATGCTCTATTTGAACGCATTAGGGGAGAATTCTTCCTTGCCTCTTCCAGCTACTGGTGGCTCCAGCATTCTGGTTCCTCACTCCAGCCCTCCTGCTTTGTGGCAGCATAACTCAATCTCTGATTCCATCTTCACATTGCCTTCTTCCCTATGTGTGGCAAGTCTCCCTCTCCTTTCTCTTATAAAATCGCCAGTCATTGGATTTAGGGCCCTTTCTGAATCCATAATGATCTCATCCCTAGATCTTTAACTTAATTATCTGCAAAGACCTTATTTCCCAAATAAAGACATATTCACAGGTATTTGGGTTAAGATGTGAACATATCTTTTAGGTGAATACAATACAACTCACTATAAGAAATTAAGTGTCTTTTGCTTCCAAATTACGGATTCTAGAAATCTGTACTAGGCAGCGGGAATCATATTTCGCATAAATTTTTCTCCAAAACTTTCAATAAGTACACATGGTTGACTACATTTCTCTTTCTGTACCAAACCACTCATATTATATATATACACACACACATACACATACACAAATAATATATACATCCATATTTGTGTGTGTGCATGTTTTTCCTGAATCAGATTTCCTAGTAAGCAGGGATTCACTTTGTTCACTTGCACAGATTGATAATTCAAAAGGAGTTTTACAATGTAATGCAGAGCCCAGAAAGAATCAATATGAGTTGGTTCTACTCTTTTTAGTGTTAAACCTTGAACATCCCTTTGATTATAAATCTGACTCCAACTCTAACAGTAGAGGTCTGAATAAACTGACAATCACTGGTATCAAGTAGAAGAGACATCTAAATGTTAAAAATTAATAATGTTCAATAAGCATGCCCCCAAACCCAGAAAAGCATTTAGTAATTCTTTTTTTTTTCACTGAAAGAGACTTGAGTTGTAGTTTATTCTCTTGTATTCCAATTAACATATAATTAGTATAGAGAAGAGAATACGTATTTTAGACTCATCTTTGGTATAGGTAAACAATGTAAAATACAAAAATTGAACCTGGTATTTCAAGTGTCAATTTCTCAATATCTTACAACTAAAACTTCTTTAAAGTAAACATAATCAAAAATGTTTTAAAATTAGTACAACCTCTATGGAAAGTAGTATGGAGATAACTCAAAGAACCAAAAGTAGAACTACCATTTGATCCAGCAATTCCATTACTAAGCATCTACCCAAAGGAAAAAAAGACATTCTCTAAAAAAGACATCTGCACTTGAATGTCCATAGCAGCACAATTCACAATTGCAAAGATGTGGAAGCAACCCAAGTGCCCATCAATCCATGAATGGATCAATGAAATGTGGTAGATGTATCCCATGGAGTACTAGTCAGCCATAAAAAAATGGTGAACTACCTCTTATATTATCCTGGATGGAGGTGGAGCCCATTCTTCTAGGTGAAATATCACAAGAATGGAAAAACAAACACCACATGTACTCACCATCAAATTGGTACTAATCGATCAACACTAATGTGCACATATGGGCAGTAACATTCATAGGCTATTGGGCAGGCGGGAGGGGCGAGGAGGGGACGGGTAAATTCACGCCTAATGGATGTGGTGTGTGCCGTCTGGGGGATGGGCATGCATGTAGCTCTGGCTGGGGCAGTGCAAAGGCAATATATGTAACCAAAGTGTTTGTACCCCCATAATACTTTGAAATAAAAAAATAAAATAAAATAAACAAAATAATAAGAAATAAAAACGGAAAAAAGAAAGAGGAATTCATT
>CAUYRT010081589.1:0-24237 GCA_963574885.1 Lepilemur ruficaudatus | reverse complement strand
GTCTCTACTAATAATAGAAAGAAATTAATTGGCCAACTAAATATATATATAGAAAAAATTAGCCGGGCATGGTGGTGCATGCCTGTAGTCCCAGCTACTCGGGAGGCTGAGGCAGAAGGATTGCTTCAGCTCAGGAGTTTGAGGTTGCTGTGAGCTAGGCTAATGCCATGGCACTCTAGCCTGGGCAACAAAGTGAGACTCTGTCTCAAAAAAAAAAAAAAAAAGAAAATATATGGCTGAGAAATGGCTATAATAGTTGTTCTATGACACTTTTCATCTCTTCTTACTACTGTTTTTATTTAGGCTCAGCTACTTCCGTGTTAGAATTTCTGTCTCAAAAAGACAAAGAGAGAATCAAAGAAGCGAAGCAGGCAACAGACCTCAAAGCAGCCCAACTCAAGGCCAGGAGCCTGGCCCAGAACGCCCTGAGCAGCAGACCCCAGCCCTCCTCTCCAGATGCCGGACACAGCTCTTGGCACCTGCCACTGGGTGGTGGGGCAGCCACCGCAAGAGCCAGCAGCTTCAAACCTTTCGCCAAAGATCCAGAAAAGCAAAAACGATATGAAGAGTTCCTAGCGCGTGTCAAGCAGGGCCAGAAAGGTGGGTGCTCGGCCTGGCCCTCGCGCACCTCAGCCAGGGGAGGGGAGCGTTCTCAGGGGTTCTCATCCTAGTCTCGAGTTTAAAGTTAAGATTTCCTGTTCTGTCAGTGTTTTTGCCTCATCCTGCTGCAAACAGGGCACAGGCTTCAGGCCCTGGCTCTTGAGCTCAGACAGCAAGAACAACTAGCTTTTGTCTCTCTCCGTCTCAGGCCCAAAGACAGCTGTTGAGGTAGGGAACGTGCCTGTGCCTTGGCACGGCCAATGCTGAATTACAGACTATTCACCGTTTGCAGACGCTTGGCTTCTTTAAGTGTTGCCTTCCACATTTCACACCGGTGTCATCTCCCGCTTTGTCTTAAGATCCTAACCCTCCGGTCCTAAATCATGATTTAAAATTTGACTTAGAAAGGCAGTTGGCTGTTGAACCATTACATGGGGAAATCACTCTGTGATCTACGAAGTAAAGATGGCCAGGATGAGGAAGGTCCCTGAGAGAGGGCGCCAGTGAATTGTGTTGTTCTTCAAAAACAGATCTTTGGGGAATATAAATTCCATCTATCGTGCCTTTACTCTCCACTGAGAACCCACATCGCTAATGTCTGTTTGTTAAATTGAAAAAAGAAAGGTTGGGAAAAGAGTGTTTTTCTCCCAAAACAGAGAGATGTAGTTGGGATGAACTTGTCACTGTCTGGGGGTGGCAACAAGTTCCTTGCCTCTGAAGATTTAAGCGAGCATTAGCCCCCACGCCCCGTGGCTTTCTCTCTTGTATTTGGTGGACAGAACTGAGCGAGAGCGTTCAAGGGAACCTGGCTCTCCCCTGCCAAGTACCTCCCCCGTGAAATGCACAGGGAGACGGTGGTGCCCAGCGGGTGTTCTCCTTTAGGCCCCGTGTTTTTCCCGGAAGTGAAACAGTTTCTGGTTCCCCGCTCCGCAGACGCCCTGGAACGCTGCCTGGACCCCAGCATGACGGAGTGGGAGCGCGGCCGCGAGCGGGACGAGTTTGCCCGGGCGGCCCAGCTGTACGCGTCCTCCCATTCCACCTTGTCCTCCCGGTTCACGCATGCCAAGGAGGAAGACGACTCGGACCAGGTTGAAGTCCCTCGAGACCAAGAGGTCTGTCGCCGTCCTGCCCCTACCTGGCGAACTTTAATATGTAGCCAAATACTTTAAGCCCCTCAGTGAAAAGATCAAAATGTACGTGGCATCGTAGAATAAGAAACCGTTTTACGCCTTGGTTCCCAGGGCAGTTGAGCACGAGCTCTTTCGTAGTTCTAGAAGATTGCTTGAAAATTTCTGTGTGGACGAGCGGTCAGGTCAGCTGAGTGACCACCTGATGAAACAGAGCGATGTCTTTTCCCAGAACGACCTCGGCGACAAACAGTCAGCCGTGAAGATGAAGATGTTCGGGAAGCTCACCCGAGACACCTTTGAGTGGCACCCTGACAAGCTTCTGTGTAAGAGGTTTAATGTCCCTGACCCTTATCCAGAGTAAGTTGGACACACCTGCCCGCGCGCATCCGCACGAAACGCTCCCCACGTTAGAGCCGACTCCTCCTCTTACGTGCTCACGCGAACTCCCTTTTTCTAAATGAGCTTATCACCAGCGGCGCACGTTTGCAGACTTGCTTTAATAAATTACCGCTGTGATTCGTTACTAAAAAGGCAAACACCCGGGTAGCAAACGTGATCCGGTCTTGAAGGTACGAAACTGTGTCTCGTCACAGAAGCGTCATGCCGCTCTTGGCTGCCACCTTTTTGATGCTGCTCTTATGGCTTCTGTTTAAAATGGCATTGATACTCTCTGATTCTCTTTATGAAAGTTCTGTCCCTTCATCTGTGATTAGAAACACTCTGTGAAAGCACATACAGTTGAACCAGAGACTCGGTCACAGAATCGAGGTGTGTTTTTATCGGTAGAACTTTCCCTTAATGGCAACTCATTTTCACAGTTAAATTCTAGCCCTCACCATAATAAGGGAAAACTCATTACCCCTGTAGTCAACCGTTCTGAATTCTTAAACTGCCTTGGGAAGCAAAGGCGTCTTAGCGGGGAGCTTTGGGCCACGTAGACTGGCTGGCGGGAAATACGAGACAGAAAGCGGATGTTATCCTCGCGGTTGTTATGAAAATGACATCCTTTCTTTCAACCCTCAGGTCAACTCTCGTTGGCTTACCAAGAGTGAAGCGCGACAAATACTCAGTCTTCAACTTTCTGACGCTGCCAGAGACGGCCTCCTTGCCCACAACTCAAACCCCGAGTGAAAAAGCGCCGCAGCTCCAAGGTCCCGACAGTGAGTGGGGGCCTCCCGGGTCTCTGGCTGACCAGGGCCTCGCCCGTGGCCCGCTGGGAGGACAAAGTAAGGGGCCGTCGGGTCGGAAAGGTGCACACGGCGCTCACTCTCCCTCCACGGGAGAGTCGCCTGAGTTAATAAACGAGCTCGCGTCGGCCCCGATGTTTACTCTCTGGGGTTGACGCTGCCCCCGCCGCAGCCCCACCCCGCACGGCACCCGGCCCGTGTAGACACGCCGATGCTCTGAGAATGGAAAAGCAGGAGCGGAGAACTCGCCTTCTGCGTCTGCTGAAAATCTGCCGTCGTGTCTGTGTCCTGCCTTTCAGAATCAAGGAAACCGTCCAGGTGGGATACGTCTAAACGAGAAAAGAAAGGAGATTCCATCAGTGAATTTTTAAGTCTGGCTCGATCAAAAGTCGGTCCACCTAAACAAGAGTCCGGTCCCTCGGTAAACACAGAGAAAGAGCGTTCGCCGGAGTCACTCTCGGATAAGGTATGCGGGGCCTTCCGGGTTCTCTCTGCCAGGCCGGCTGCGGCCTTTGCCCTTCCCTAAGGCGATGCTTTCTCCCCGTCGCTCCGCGGCAGGGGAGCACCCTGCGGAGGGCAGGAACACCCTGGGCTTTGCGGGCCGCGGCGTCCCTGTCGCAACTGTGCATTCGTTCCTGCTGTTGAGTATGAAAGAAATGGTCACATTTGTGAACCACTGGGTGTGAAACTCTATTCACAGTGACAAGCAGCGGGTGGGATTGGGCCCGTGGGCTGCAGTTGGCCGACACCTGCTTTAGAGCCTAAGCATCCCGTCACAGCCGTAATCATCTCAGGAGAGGTTACGTAACTCTCTCCCTAGAGTGGCTGTCCCTTAGCCTTGACCGTAGAGGCGAAATTCAACGTATCTGTGTGGGACAATATAATTTTCCAAATAGTTAAGGATTCTCTTGCAGAGAAAAGAGAGAAAGTATCCACTGGAGGTTTCAAAATGACTGCTTTAACGATTAAAAGTTAAACTTAATAAAAAGTTGGTCTTTATTTCTAGTAATAGCTTCATTTAAAAATGGTTGGTATATTTTAAAAATTTGAGTTTACCTTGTTTGGGGTTTGCTGGGTTGCTCGAACCCCTAAGTTCGAAAATAGGACAGAGAGGCACCGGCCTCCGCTACGTGCGCCCTTTGCAATTCCAACTAACGACCAGTCTCCGTGAGAGGCCCCGGCTGCTTTGACCTGACCAGCACCTGCTACAGTTATTGACTCGGAGACCCCACAGAAGCCGATGCTGTGCGAGTCATCGTTGCTCAGTTAGGCAGAGTGTGGTCCTGGGTGCCCGTGTCCGTGAGCACAAACATAAATACGCGGGCGCGTGTGCGTCCGTGGGTGTGTTCTGGAATGCTGGCTCCCTTTGCCCTTGTTTCTGTATTCCTAACTCTCGCTTCACCGCCAATGCAGGCGGTAAACAAAGGTGTGGACCCGCAGACCGAAGGAGAAGGCGGCCGCCCGTCCATGGACCTGTTCAAGGCTATCTTTGCCAGCTCCTCGGATGAGAAGTCCTCGTCCTCTGAGGATGAGCAGGGTGGCAGCGAGGACGAACAGGCGGCCCCTGGGGAAGCCAACTTCCGAAGTTCCCAGGAGACCGACTTGGGGGAAACGTCATCTGTGGCTCAGGGTACGGCAGCGTTTCAGACTTGGGGATCTGAAGGAGAAAACAATGGTGTCTCCAGGGAAGCTGCCGCTTTCTTTAGTCTGTAATTTTAAACCAGGAGAACTAGCAGTCAAGGATGTTCAATCTTTTGTTTTCAATTGGGATGGAGCAGAGTTTTTTTTTTTTTCTGTCTGGTATAAATCTCTGTATTTTTTTTTTTTTTTTTTTGAGACAGTCTCACTCTGTTGCCCGGGCTAGACTGCCATGGCGTCAGCCTAGCTCACAGCAACCTCAAACTCCTGGGCTCAAGCGATCCTCCTGCCTCAGCCTCCCGAGTAGCTGGGACTACAGGTGTGCGCCGCCATGCACGGCTAATTTTTTATATATATATTTAGTTGGCCAATTAATTTGTTTCTATTATTAGTAGAGACGGGGTCTCACTCTTGCTCAGGCTGGTTTCGAACTCCTGACCTTGAGCAATCCGCCCGCCTCAGCCTCCAAGAGTGCTAGGATTACAGGCGTGAGCCACCGCACCCAGCCAAATCTATTTTTTAGCTAGCTGTGGTTGGTAATTTTCCAACTTATCCTAGGTGAGAAGAATTAAAAAACAGAAAAAAAAATTTTCATTTAAAAAGATAGCTGTTAGCCGGGCGTGGAGGCTCATGCCTGTAATCCTAGCACTCTAGGAGGCCGAGGCGGGAGGATTGTTTGAGCTCAGGAATTCGAGACCAGCCTGAGCAAGGTCAAGACCCTGTCTCTACTAAAAATAGAAAATTAGTCAGACAACTAAAAATATACAGAAAAAATCAGCCGGGCATGGTGTGGCATGCCTGTAGTCCCAGCTACTCGGGAGGCTGAGGCAGGAGGATCGCTTGAGCCCAGGAGTTGGAGGTTGCTGTGAGCTAGGCTGACACTACGGC
Source organism: Lepilemur ruficaudatus (assembly GCA_963574885.1). NCBI lineage: Eukaryota > Metazoa > Chordata > Mammalia > Primates > Lepilemuridae > Lepilemur > Lepilemur ruficaudatus. Next base: position 18,794 of record CAUYRT010081589.1, on the reverse strand, counting down.
ACTCTAGCCCGGGCAACAGAGCGAGACTATGTCTCAAAAAAAAAAAAAAACGAGTAAAAAGATAGCTTTTAGAAAACCTAGGTGCGAGGATTGTGGGGGAACATTTGGTAAAAAACAAGGTTATTTATGTGAACATGATCATTTATCCTCATATTTTTTTCTTTGAGAATTAATTTTGAGTGAAGTTACTCTCCCCCCGTTTTCTGGGATGGGACATCGTCTCATATCCCTGTTTGTAAGTTCTTACTTCTTCTCAGGTGGCCCTTCCTCGGGGACACGTTTCGACCCGCAGGTCTCAGGGGATCCGGAGCGCGTGCCCGTGGGCGCACTCACCGCCCCGGGCTGCAGCCCCGGACGCGCGTGGTCTGGGTACGCAAAGCGGCGAAGAAAAGCACACGCGCTCTGGCGGCGACAGACATTCGCGAAGGGCTCAGACACTGTCATGTTGAGCAAATGGATGACATGAATGCCCTGGTGTTTTTCAGCTCTGGAGCCCGCACCCCAGGATCCGGCACCTTCCTTCCCGATACAAAAGATGCAGATCGACGAGAGAGCGGAGTTCGGCCCGCGCCTCCCTCCCGTCTTCTGCCCCAGTGAGTGCCGGCCCGTCTCCTTGCACGGACACGTGTCTCCCCTGTGATGTGACGGCTCTCTCAGTGCTGTGACACCCACCCTCTCATCCACGCGCCTGCCTGTTTCCGGTTACCTGTTTCCAGGCGGGCTTCGAAACCCGTTGTCTCCACCTAGTGCCTGAGTGGCGGTTGCTGCCGTATAGCTTCAGAGACCTTTAAACTTTTCCCCTTAATTTTAGACGTTTACAGTAGGGTCCTAAGTATCTTTGTCACTTTTAGAGATAAAAGTTTTCATGTCCGACAGAGCCTATGGAAAAAAGAAAGGAAAACAAAAAGTAAAAATCTAGCGTGCAAAGATGGAAAGGGAATTGCAGGGAGAAGGTGTATTTTAAGACTCTTTTTTCCTTTGGCTGATACAGCAAATAAAATCTGTCCTTTCAGAAGTCAAGATAGTCCGCCCCTCCCCCAGTGTCTGTTAACAACTTTGTGCAGTGCCGTCTTAAGCTGGCATTTCACGCGAAGATGTATAGACTGGTTTGTCTTCTCCTTAAGGGCTGGCTTCATGAACGTCTGTAAGATGGCCCAGATGTGTAAATAACATGTAATTTTAATATTCACTTTATGGTTTCCCACATTACCCACATATAAATACTGGTGTGGTTAACTAACCCAGCTTTCAAAGACATGATAAAAAGCAGAAAAAAAGCATGAAAAAAAGCACGAAGTTTTGAAAAATTATAGTGAAAGTATTTCTCATTAGCTTCAGTTATTCAGATCCTGAGTTTAAAATTGGTGTCAGCACTTGAAAGCTAACTTATCTGTGTCCCTTCCCCATAACGCCCTTGATGCCCTTGTAATAGTTAATAAATTAATTTGGCCTATGGATTATTTAGGGAAGTGTTTTTTCAAAAACTAGCATTAAACGAAAGGTTTGGGGAGGTCAGATTTTGAAAAATCCGACAAACTGTAGGGCTAGAAAGTCACAGGCAGCTCTTAACTGGGTTTGGAAAACATGCCGACTACTGAAGCGTCTTGAACAAATGATTGAATGGCTTGCCTGCTTCTACTGTTGTGAATTTTTGTTTTGATTAGCTGGCAATTAATGACCCACTAGAACGTTTCAGTCTGAATTTGGAGATAGAGCATCTCGCCACGTGCCACTGCTTTAGATGTTTTTAATGACTGTGTACGTTATGTTGTTTTGATGCTACTTTTTCAGTGTTTCCGCTTACAAGACAAATTCTTATAAAATATGTTTTTGTAAAGAGGACAATGTAAGAAGAGCTACGTTTATGTGCCGGATTCTGGGCTGTGGGATTCGTGAGCATGGTCCTGTCTAATCAGCTCTGTGTCCCTAAAAGGACAGGGATTCTTACTATGCCCATTTTGTACATGGGGAAACTGAGGCTTGGGGAGGTCAGGCAATGCACGAAAGCTCACAGAGCTGGAGACAGAGCTGAGTTTCCAGTGCCGGCCTGTCTCTGCGCTTACCTGAGGATGTTAAGTTACAGAAGGCTTATGGGCATTCTGGCCTGACTTGTCTTCATCTGGCCGAGAAGGCTGTGGCTGGATGCTGATTGGATCACGCTTTGTCGAAGTGTCCGCCGGCTTTCTAAGTATAGCTGCCAAGCCGTGTGCTAATCTCTTTGTGTATCAGGCGGATGCAAATCGAAGGGTAAGAGTCCCTCCTCAGCGATAAACGTCTCTCGTACATCAGGCTCCTGATTCAGTAATTCAGGAACTTACATTTTCTTATAGTTAGTGTTTATTTTTCTCCTGTAGGTCCTGTGTTTACCACATTTGTATTTCAGATGCGCGTCAGAAACTTGAGGAGCCTCAAAAAGAGAAACACAAAAAATCCAAAGAAAAACACAAGACCAAAAAAGATCACAAACGACAGAAAGAGAAGGTGAGAGACTCCTGGGTGTCCCAGATCAGTTTAGGGTCGATGCTTCTGCTTCTGCCGGCCAGAGAAGCCCCCAGGAGTGGCACGGAATGCCGGTCACCCGTCGGAGAGGGTATCTTGTGAGCAAGATGAGGCTGCACAGGCCTCTCTGCGCCTTAGCGAAAATGTCGACATTCAATGCAAATGTCTGATTTTTCGGAAACTTTGTTTTTCTTTCAGAGCAGAATATTTTAATTTGCTCAGTTGTACTTAAAAAAAATTTTTTTCGTAAGCCTTAAAAAGTAGGAAAAAGGGCATTTTAGGATCTTAGAGCAATGGTTGGGCACTAAATAATAAAACAGCATTTATCGATTATTCACTCAATGTTGAATGGAAGTATTGTTTTGAACATTTCTCAACTACCTTGTCATTCTTACAATCCGAGACTTCATCCTGTCACCTGCCATTTGAAGGAAAAGGAAACTTGGCAGAAGGAGTGGCCTGTGTGTCCACCGTCCGCCTCTCTTATCTCATCATCCGGGTCTCCTTTTGGGGTTGGGCGCAGGCTTCTCATTAGGTCGGTGTCACTGTTGGGTGCCCACAGTGGTCTGCGCTGGTGGGGGAAGAGATGGAAACAGCTCCACCATCGGCTGCCAGGAGAAAGGATCCCCGGGCACGGAGGGCGCCGGCGGCTTGCACACCAAATCCGTGCTTTCTTAGCCGTGTAACTTCTGCTTGCTAACCACCTGCCCGTTTCCGACGCGTGCTTTTCCCGGGTGCGTGCCATCCCGATGAGTAGTTCCGCAGATGCCTAACAAAACAAGCCAGTCACGTGTGCCCGGGAGGCAGCACAGGTAGCTCAGCGTCAAGATGGGATCCCGCCTGCGCCTGCTTGGTTCCGCTGTGTCTGTTGCTAGAGGACAGGTCGGGTCAGCGTGTGCAGAGTCGAGAGTGTGCGCAGCTGTCTGCTCCTGCTCTGCCCTGGTTAGGCTAGCACTTGCTCTAGATGAGGTTAAAAAATACTGGTTTTGGCTGGGCACGGTGGCGCATACCTATCATCTCGGCACTTTGCGAGGCCAAGGTGGGAGGATTGCTTGAGGCCGGGAGTTGAAGACCAGCCTGGGCAACATAATGAGACATGCTCTCCGCAAAAAAACAAAAAAATTAGCCCGGCGCAGTGGCATGCAACTGTAGTTTCAGCTACTGGGGAGGCTGAGGAAGGAGGATCGCTTGAGCCCAGGAGGTCGAGGTTACAGTGAGCTATGATTGCACCACTGCACTGCAGCCCGGGTGACAGAACAAGACCCCGTCTCTAAAGATAATAACAGTAGTGATTTTGTTTTTGAATGACTCCGTCAACCAAATGCCTCATTAGCCTTTCATTGTACCGGATTAGGGAGGAAAACACCCATTTGTTCCTTCCCCCCCTCACTTTTTTTTTTTCTCACAGAAAAAGAAACACAGGAAGCACAAACACAAAAGCAAGCAAAAGAATAAAAAATCCCAGAAAAGTAGTAGTTCTGAAAGCACCGACAGCAGTGACAGCCAGAGCGATGAAGGAGGAGCCAAAGACATGTCACCGCGGGAGCTGCTGAGGCGGTAGGCGGGGCGGCTGGGGTTCCGGGAGCCTTTGAAGGCCTTCTGAGTCCTTAGTGTCCTTGCTCAGGGGCACATGTCAGAAATGGGAAATTTGTATATTAACTAGACTTTTTAAAAAGCCTTAATATTTAATTACATACATAATACGTGGGTGTGTTATCGCTACAAACATTCAGACCTCACGGTGGTTCTGGATCAATTCTCCAAACCTCCTCCTCCTCCACGGTCACCTCTGCCCTGGGTTTCGTACGTCACCCTCAGGACTGTTTTGTGCAGCTACACACACACACACCCACACACACACACACACAATGCACGGACACACATTATGCACACAATATAAATAATACAGTTTTTGCAGCATAAATTTGTAGGGTAGGAACATTAATAATGAATAAATGGTGCTAAATTGCTTTCCAAAGTAGCAATATCCATTTAGATTATGAAAGGACCTGGTTATTGCACCAGTTATAAAAATGACAAAAGCGCTTGCCACTGTGATGGGTAAAAATGACGTCACACTGTAATTTATGTTTACTCGATTGTCAACGAGGCTGAGCATCTCTTCACGTTCCCGGCCTCGGCCACGTGCTCCTCCGTGAACAGCCCACACGCGTCCTCCACTCCTCGTTCTGTTTTCTGCGGTGGGTGTTGGTTGTTTGACTGATATTTACATATTGCTTTACTGATTTTCCGTTCTCAGAGCTCTGGAATGTTCCATTCTGTGAATACACCACAGTGTGTGTATTTAGCGCACGGGCATTGGGTTTCCTACTGTGGGGGGCTGTGGAGCAGGGACCTACGACCCGTGTGACCCAGCTCGACTTTGACTAGAGCTGCCACGGACGTTCTTGCATTTATGGAGTCGGGATCTAAGACTGACAGCTTGGGAGCGCTGGGCCCTGGGGTGGGCGTGTTTTAGTTCCTCCGAAGGGTCTTACGGCAAATGAGGTAGATCAGCAAAGCCGGGATTCGAAGTTGCTTTCATAAAATCCTAATGGGAGAGGTGGGTGAGTGAGTCTGTGTGTGCTCTGGGGTAACGGAAGCCGCATTTTCAGAATGCAGATTAAACGATGCTTCCTCACGGGGGAGGGGGGTCATCCTCCGTATTCATCGGTGCGGAAGTGCAACCCTGGGGAACTCTCGCACCCTCAGCCCTCAGGAAGCTGTTTGGTCGCTCAGTTCATGTCTAACTTTCTTTCTCTTTTCTGTTTTCTTTTCCAGGCTGAAGTGTCTCCCACTAAGGAGGCAGTAATTGAATTCTGCCTGCCCTTGTCCCAGAATCACATCTCCTCCGTGATGGAAGCTCACTGATGGTTCAGTTAATACATCTGTACAGATTGTATTTATATGTAAATTCCTGCTGTAAAATAATTTTTAAAACCTTGACATTTCAGAGACTGCCTTGAAAGGTTGCAGAAATTGATTTCTATTTTTAAGTTCACCTAGCGTCAGGGGAAAAAAATCCAGACAGAACAGTTTAATTAAAGTGGAATTTTTCTATTTTCTTCTTGATTTTTTTAATTTCCGGAAACTTAAAAAAAAAAAAAATAAATGAAAAGTGAAGGCTTTTCTCTGGTTTTGTGACGAAGAGAGCTGAGCCCAGATAAGGACCGCCCGGACTCTCCGGAGGGCACGTGGCAGAGGGCGGTGGGCGATTTCCTTCCTGCCACCTCGGGCTCTCGGGGTAGATGTCACTAAAGTGCCCGAGACAGGCATGGACACCGAGCGGGGGGATGACACGCTGCCGGGTCACATGGCTCTAGGTCCCGGCTCTGGGGCCACCCCATGTGCACTGACTGAGGAACACTTGTCAAAAAGTAAAGTGTAGAGGTCTTCACATTAGGAAAGTAGCCTCATGGGTGAGAACAATTTTAAAAGGAGAAAGAAGAAGGAAGAAAATTACTTCTAGTTTTACCACCCCTGAGGTGACAAGCCCTCAATATTTTTGAATAATTCCAATAATTCCATCTAATCTTTTTCTTTTCTTTTTCTTTTTTTGAGACAGAGTCTCACTCTCACTATGTCCGGCTAATTGGCAAATTTTTTTTCTATTTTTAGTAGAGACCATGCCTTGCTCTAGCTCAGGCTGGTCTCAAACTCCTGAGCTCAAGCGATCCCCCTGTCAGCCTCCCAAAGTGTTAGGATTACAGGCGTGAGTGGCGGCACCTAGCGCCATCCGGTCTTTTTCTAGCCGTGGGGCTATTATCGGACAGGCGGTGACATTGTGTTCACTGTTAACTCTCATGGGCATCGTGACAGATATTTTCCCTCATGCTCTCATTAGGGGGTGGACCCACCCCCTGTAGCTGCATCTTGTGTGTCCAGGGGTCGTTTTGCAGCTTACTGGCTGGCGATCTGTCGTTGACAGGAAGGGGGTTGGCCAGGAGCCCCAACACAGGCAAAGGACACAGAAATCACCGCGCGCCAGGGAGCCAGGAAAACCCGCAGGGAGAGCGCGAGGCAGGGTCCTGGTTTTGCCCGCTCGGCCTCCCTGCTCTTGTGTCCAGGACACAAGCGAAGCCCATTTCTCGAGGGGAGACCGCGTGCTGCACCGGGAGGTGTCTTTCACCCGCACCGCGGAGGCAGCGAGGTCGCGGCCGGGCAGCGCGGGCCGAGGGCCCGGTGCGCGCAGGGTGCGCGGTGCTGGCGCGCGGAGCCACCGTTCCAGCCGGACCTGCGGGCAGCCACCGGACCCGCTCCGAGATGGCCTCCCGGCCGCTGTGCCGGGGTACAGCCGGGGGCCAGGAGAGCAGGCTGCCGCTCTTGGCCCGGGCGAGAACGCAGGCTTCCCGCAAGCTGTCCTGGAGCGTCCTGGTGAGAGCCATCGGCTGCTTAAAGCTGTGGCTCCCTGATGGACACCGAAACCAGCCCACCGTCGACCCCCTGGCCTTGGAAAAGGAGTCGCTGCCGCCCGACAAACAGCAGATACCGGTGGAGAAGCTCTGGGGCGACCAGGAGTCCCTCTCCAAGGTCAGAGCCGCCCGTGGGGTGGGGGCCCAGTGGCCTGTTCCCCACACGTGGGGAGGGCGCCCCGGCTGGCAGGGGACCCACGGCGGGCCCCCGCGACCCTCTGGGTCCGCGCCCCGGCTGCGGCACATCCAGTGGGCAGGGCCGGCTGCCCGCGCTGCCGCCCTGGGGGACGAGGACCTTCCGCGGGGCAGCGCATCGGGACCCAACCCGAACCGAACCGGGACCCTGCGGTCTTGGCCCGGCTGCCCCCGCGACGCTTCTAAATGCAGGTCCAGGGGGCGGCGACGGGGCTGTCCCCCATCCCTGAGATAGAGTCAGCTGAAGAAGAAACGAAACTTAGAATAATCAAAAGTAAATAAATAAACACAAACTTAACGGCACGGCTTTCTATCAGTCGGTCAAGCCAGGGCTGGTGGCTGGGAGAGGAAATGGTCTGGACAGAGAGAATGCCTGGGAACGCGAGAGGATTTTCAAACCCAAATCCTGCACAGAGCAGAAAACCGAAACAGTACATTAGAAACGCCGCTCATGGGATTCTCTCAGAGGCAGAGAAAAAATGTAAAGAAACAGGCGCTAAGAGAGAAAAGCGGACAGGCGTGGAGGAAAGTTCCAGAAGAGCCAGTATGCACATCAGAGGTGGTGGAGAGTGAACGGGAGGAGGAAGATCAACACAAGAAGGAAACGGTGAGCTGAGGGAAGACTGGGCGCTCTCCAGGAAATAGAACCCACACCTGGCAGGTGCCTGGACTGCAAGGATGGGGAGCAGACGGAAAGCCGGGGTTGCACTGAGACACCAGGCGTCTCCAGGCTTCTCCAGCTTCTCCAGCTGTCGGGGGACCCTGGTAGGCGGGAGTCAGCAGGGACTGTCAATGGGCTGACAGCTTCTCCCACAGAGTGGAGTTTTGGGGTCTCCACGGGGAGACCACTGTGTTTCAGTGCTTTGCGGGGCTTCTAGTTGTGATATTCTGATTTTCGAGTAAAATTAAAGAAGAGCGCAGGAATTGTATTTTGCTTGTTGATATTTTAATTTTTATTTATTTTTATTTTTTTGATTCATTTATTTTATTTTTTTTTATTAGCAATAGTTGAAAAACTTGTTGATATTTTTAATACACCCCCAAGGCTCAAATTCAATAGGTATAAAAGTTTTTTTTTACAATGAAAAGTATCCCCAGCAGTCTTGTCCCTCAACTCTCTCTGGTTTTTCCGTAGAGGCAACGAATGTTTCTTCTGTGTCCTTACAGAGATATTTTATGCACATAGCAGCGGGTGTACTTGAACCCTTGGGGAAATATTGCCCACCACTTTTTTTTTTTTTTTACATAAGTGGAAGCATATCTTACACCCATTCTGCGCGTTACTTTTTATTTTCTTTACGTAGTGTATTTTAGAGATCTTTCCCTACTTGTCCCTAATGGATTCCTTGTTCTTTTTTTTTTTTTTTTAAATATATATAGTATTACATTGGATAGCCATCCCTCGATTTATTTAACCAGTCTCCTATGAATGCACATTCAAGTGGTTTCTGATGTTTTTTTGGTGTGGGATTTTTACGGTTGGCTAGGCTGGCAGAGGTGGAGAAATTCTATAGAGTTCTAAGAGGAAGGTTTGTGAACTAGAATCTTCTACCTGGCTAGACTGCTGATTCCCGATAAAGGCAACAGAAAGACATTTTCTTCAGAGCTGCAAAGACTCGGGAAAAACGCCTCTCTTTGAGGAAAGAATTACTCAAGGGAGCACTCCAGGAAAGACCGAAAAATCAGAATTAAGAACGCAAGTAAAAGAAAGAGTGCTTTAGAATAAAGAGAGGGAAGCAATGACTGAAAACAGATGTTTATGTACTGCGGTTAATGTGGTTGCACAGCTCAATGGAAATGTTAACGCGCAATCCTTTCTATTTTATTTTTTTGCTTTTCTTTTAGAGACAGGGTCTCGCTCTGTCGCCCAGGCTGGAGTGCAGTGACGTCATCGTAGCTCACTGCAGCCTCAAACTCCTGGGCTCAAGTGATCCTCCCACCTCTGCCTCCCAAGTAGCTGGGACGACAAAGTGGTGCCACCACCCCCTGCTAATTTTTTTATTTTTGTTTTTGTAGAGACTGGGTCTCTATGTTGCTTAGGCTGAGCTCCTGGGCTGAAGGGATCCTCCCACCTCCACCTCCCAAAGTGCTGGGCTCACAGGCGTGAGCCACCGCACTCAGCTAACAAATGATCCCTCAAAACGAAGGTGCACAATGCAAAAATAATAATGTTCCAAGACTAATAGTCCAGATAACTTCATCAACATCTCTGAGATGGTTTGCTAAAGACCATTCTCAATAAATAGTGTTTCATTCCTTCCTCATTAGTGGTGAGTTTAAAAAAAAATCACACACATATATAGTGTTACATTCTGGGTCTTGATTTAATGCACACTCACTCACAGATGAGTCACATGTGTTTTTAATAATTGGTTCAAAACCTCCCCTCATTTAGGACGGTCTTACAGACTATTCCCAATCTGGCATTTCTCCTGCCGTCTGTCTTGCTGACCTTCAAGCAAGTCTGGCCTCAGGGGTCCTCATCGTCAGATTCTGTTCCCCACCCCTCCCTCCAGGGGACATCCCTTCTGGGGAAGCCTTCCCTGATCCCCCTCTAGAAAGCTGGGGTCACCAGTCTCTTCCTCAGCTCTTGCCCTGGCCGAACGTCCCTGCCAGGACCCCGCCGGCCACCTCCTCACGCTTGGGGGCTTTCTCGGTGCCCGCGGGGACCCCGGCCCGACGCGGGGAGGCGCTCAAGATCTACTTGTTGAATAAAGGAACGCACGCTGCGCCTGATGAGAAAAGAGCCAACGTTTTTGTTTTACGCAAATTGGACCCTCCTCTGCGCGGGTTTCATGAGCGCTTCCGAAACGCCTGCACGTGTTTGGAACCTCTCTCCGCAGCTGCTTGGGACGCCCTGCAGAACGGACCCCGAGGATCGTGCTCAGAAAGAAATCTGAAAGGAGGTCCCCAAAAGGCCCGGGGCGGGGCAGCGGGAGTGTCCTCCTTTTGCTGCTGTGCTTTTCCAGGACGGAATTCTGTCTTTGTAGGGAGAGAAAAGAACCAAACCCGACGGTGCTGCGTCCAGTCGCAGGGCCGCCGGGGTGGGGGTCTGGGCGCGGGAGCCGAGAACTTGGGAGTCCCGGCCCGGGCCCGGGCCTGGGGCGGTCCCTTGGCAGCTGCTCCCCGGACGCCGGGCCCCCAGCACGTGCTCCCAGCGCCGTCCGCCCGCCCGGATTTGCCTGCGGCCCCTGGCGGCCAAGCGCGCGTCCCCGCGTCCCCTGGTCCCCGTGTCCCCTGGCGGCCAAGCGCGCGTCCCGTGGTCCCCGTGTCCCCTGGCGGCCAAACGCGCGTCCCCGTGGCCCCATGTCCCGTGGCCCCGCGTCCCCGCGCCCCCTAGAGGCGAGGTGTACTCTCAGCGTGCCTCCAGACACCCCGCCTGACCCGCACCCCGCAGGCCCCCGCCCTGCACCCCCGCATCCCCTCATCCCCGCGCCTCCCGCTGACTTCGTGCGCCCGACACCTGCGCTGCCCGGAAGCGATGCCCAAGCCGGCCTCGGTCCGGCATCCCACGGCCCTCGCTGCCCTCCCGGCGGCCGCGCAGCTCAGCATCCCCACGTCGCCGCGGGAGGAAGGGGAGTGGGACATTTGTGTACTTGCTCCCTCTATCCCCCCCCCCAGTTTACTGAGATGTAATTCACATACCACGTCACTGAACCACGCGGGTGTGCAGTGCCGTGGTTTTCAGTGTATTCGCAGAGGTGTGCAACCCTATAGGTCTGTCTTTATGCCATTGCTACACTGTCTTCGTTAGTTGCTTTGTAGTAAGTTTCAAATTCAGGACGTGTGAGTCCCCCATCTCTGTTTTTCTTTTTTCATCATTGCTTTGGCTGTTTGAGCCATCTCGGATTTCCATATACGTTTTAGGATAAGCTTGTCAATTTCTACAGAGAAGTCAGCTTGGATTTTGGTAGGATGGTGTTGAATCTGGTAGATCATGTTGGAGAGTATTAGCATTTTAACTACTAAGTCTGCCCATCTATGAACATGGGATGCCTTTCCATTTATTTAGGTCTTCTTTAATTTCCTTCAACAACATCTTGTAAGTTTTTAGAGTATAAGTTTTATACTTTCTTTGTTCAATTTATTCCTACCTAGCATTTTTTTTTTTTTTTGAGACAGAGTCTCACTCTGTTGCCCGGGCTAGAGTGCTGTGGCGTCAGCCTAGCTCACAGCAACCTCAAACTCCTGGGCTCAAGGGATCCTCCTGCCTCAGCCTCCCGAGTAGTTGGGACTACAGGCAAGCGCCACAATGCCCGGCTAAGTTTTTCTATATATTTTCAGTTGGCCAATTAATTTCTTTCTATTTTTAGTAGAGACGGGATCTCGCTCTTGCTCAGGCTGGTCTCGAACTCCTGACCTTGAGCGATCCTCCCTCCTCGGCCTCCCAGAGTGCTAGGATTACAGGCGTGAGCCATGGCGCCCGGCCCCTACCTAAGTCTTTGTGATGCTTTTGTATAATGGAATTTTTAAATTCATTTTCTTTTCAGGTTGTTCATTGCCAAGTGTTTAGAAGCAAAACTGATTGTTGTGTGCTGACCTTGTATTATCCTGTAACCTTGTTGAACTCACTCGGTCCACCCTTTTTTCAGATCCCATTTAAAATCCTGCGTGGGCACGAGCACTTTGTGAGTTCCTGCCATTTCTGTGTGGATGACACAAAGCTCCTCAGTGGCTCCTATGACTGCACCGTGAAACTGTGGGTAGGTGGCCTGGTGTTGGGTTGGCCTGGAGCTAAAGCATCTCATAAGCCTAGGCACCTCTTGCGGAGAGCTCCCCAGTACTGCGCTCCCAGACACTCACAGATCCCAGAAACTTGTAAAGGCCTTTTGAGCAAAGTGCTAAAAAGAGGAGAAATTAAGAGGAGAAAGGGCCCACCCCAGGTGAAGTGAGTGTAGCTTCTTCAAACAGGTGGACTCTCGAGCCCAGGCCACCAGCCCAGACGTGTCTCGCCCTGGCGAGTTCCTCTCGGATCCCTGCTGTCCTTTCCTGCCACTAGGCTTTGAGCAGGGCCTGCTGGGTTCACCCAAACATGACCCCATTGTTTCCAGTGCTAGGAGCAGGGGTTAGGGCTCTGGTCAAAGGGTGTGAACTTTTTAAAAGTTCTTGAAAGAGACTGCTAGATTCTGAAAACCTTCTTTGGCCAGTAGAGGATGTGTCTGGGGCACAGCAACTGGTGTCTATAATTGCAGCTACTTGGGAGGCTGTGGTAGGAGGATCCCTTGAGCCCAGGAGTTTGAATCCAGCCTGGGCAACAGAGCAAGACCCTGTCTCTTAAAAAAAAAAAAAAGTAAACAAACAAAAAAACCATAAAAGTACCTGTTTGCAGCTCTGCTCCCAGAGTGGCCAGTTTCCACCTGGTACCCGTGGAACTGTGGGAGAGCTTTCCGGGGATGTTGTGCGTGGTGGGGGGGCATCCTTCCTGCGTGGGGAAGTCCTTTCACCCTCTGGAGGGAGAGTAATTGTTGTTAAGATCTTGGGATTCTTGCACTTCGCTGCCGGAGACAAGCTAAGGGCTGAGGTCGATCTTGGCTCAGGACCTCTGCAAACGCGGCAGTGACCACCCTCTCCCCCGCTCTCTCCCATTGATTTGAGGATGCTGCCGATGGATCTCTGGTTCGTGACTTTGAGCCCAAGCCCCAAGCTCCCGTTTTAGAGTGCAGCGTCACCGCCGACAGCAGAAGGTGAGCTCGCCCTGGTGGAAGCCTGGTGGGGAAAAGGAGAGTGAGCAGGCCGGTTACAGGAGGGTCGGGGATATTTTTTGGTTTTCGGGGGGGGGGGGTTCTTTTCGTTTTTAAAGCAAATGTACAATTACAATCCCATATATTGGTCTCAGGTTTTCCATTTTTTGCTGTGAGAATCAAGCAGATGTGATAACACTTTGAAAACATAAAGTGCTTACAAGAGCAAATTTGTTGTGGCTAATGCAAAGCCAGTCTGAATTTTCTTTACATGGTTTCTTTTCCACAGTCACTTGTAGACGGTTGCACCTGCAAAGGATTTAGCAATTTAGTCCTTAGCAATTCAAGCCTTCGTTTCTCGGGGGCAGGTGAGGCCGGGGGAGGCAGAGGCATGCCAGGCTGTCAGCTGGGAAGGGTCAGGGCTCAGAGGCAGCGACATACAGACGAGGGCCTCCAGGGTGCATTTGCTCTAATCCGCTCACGCAGACATGCGATGGGCCTTTAACAGGCAAGGGAATTTGCTTTAAGATGGATTTACTTTCACTGCCAACAGCCGCTGTAAAACTAGTTAGCAGAAAACTAGCATGGGGGCTGGGCGCAGTGGCTCCCATCTGTAATCCTAGCACTTTGGGAGGCTGAGGTGGGAGGATCCCTTGAGGTCAGGAGTTCAAGACCAGCCTGGGCATCATAGGAAGACCCTGTCTCTACAAAAAATAGAAAAATTAGCTGGGTGCAGTGGCATATACCTGCAGTCCTAGCTACTGGGGAGGCTGAGGCAGGAGGACTGCTCGAGCCCAAGAGTTGGAGGCTGCAGTGAGCTATGATCGTACCATTGTACTCCAGCCAGGGCAACGGAGAGAGACCCTGTCCATTAAAAAAAAAAAAAGCCAAAAAACAAAGAAACAAAAAATCCCCCAAAAACTAGCATGGGAATTTAACTTTCATAGAGCCGTTGAGACTACTTACATAGAGGACAAACTTTCCATAGAAACATACAACGTAAGAAGACAAAAGTACATTTATATATTTTTGCTAAATGTATAAGAAAATCCCTTCAGAACCAAATGAGCAGTCTGGTAAAGCCTTTTCCTGTAAACAGAGACACATCAGCAGAGAGGGAGGGGATTGGTCCTTGTGAGTTGCAGGGATCCCCTTAGAAGAAGAAAGTAAATTACAGAACAGCTGCAACAAAAATGATACTTTTAAAGTCCCGAATGTAACAGAGCGTATTTGGGTGGCTGCAGGATTAGGGAAGCTCATGGTGCCGAGGTGTCTTGTGTGTTAGGTTCTCTGTTTTCAAAGGATGCTCCCAGCCGGCTCACGGAGCATCTCTTGAAGCCTGTGTTATCACTTGCAACCTCGGTCCTAAATCACGAAAAGAAGAGAAAGTCCTCGGAGAAACCGCAGGCGTGATCGTCCCTGTCGTTAACACCCGATGTTTGTCGTTTTATTTCCAGAATCGTCGCAGCGTCCTACGACAAAATATTGCGGGCCTGGGACCTCGAGACTGGCAAGCCGCTGGTACGTGTGCCCTGCCTGGTGGGGACGGCACGGCACCAAGGTTTGACGGGGCCTTAGGCAGCTTTGGGCAGGACCCGGGGCAGGGGGAGATGGCAAAAGTCTGGGTCTCCCGGGAAAGGAGCGTTTGCTCAGGGGCCCGAGATATAGATGTGGACCGTGCCTAGCGGTGGCTGCTGCTTACAGGACCACCACCGGCAGAGTTTGGGGGGCACAGGAGCGGCAGGGTGGGCATTGAGCAGGAAAGCGTCCCGTAGCAGGCAGATCGAGGGCTTCGGCTGGAAAGAAAGGGTTTGGGTACACAGAAGCCAGAAATAGGGGTGGCCGGCAGGGGTGGCCTTCCAGGGTTCCCCTGTGGGATGTTTACATTTCATGAGGCAGAAAGTGGCCAAAAAATCAGGGTTCTGGGCCTTCCCAATCTGTTCTCTCTCCGTCTTGGAGGGGGCCACCAACCGCCCGTCCAACAGGCCTGCGACCCCTTCCCTGTCCTGCTCCGGGGCCTCCTCCGGGGTGTCCTGCCCCACCCCCGCTGGTAGCTTCCAGCAGTCTGTCTTCCCCCTTCGTCTTCTTTTCTCCTCTTAAAAAAAAAAAAAACTTTTCTTGTTCGTGCAAAGGACAATTTATATTCCTCGTAAACATTTTTAGGAAGGCAAGGTAAGCCACATTTAAAAAAAAAAAACACACAACCAGAAAAAGCTTAAAACTACCACTCCGCTTACAGTTAACATCTGGGTGTCTTTTTTCCTACATATGAACACAGGCAAGTGCGTTTGGTTAACACAGTGCCATTATACATACTTCTGTCTGGACCCTGACTTTACCCCACTTAACAATAAATCATGAATAACTGTGTCTACAGCATCTTTTCCAACGGAGTACATGAGATTCCCAGAACAGCGGGGGCAGCCCGTGTCTCACCGTTCCTGGCTGTAGGACATTAAGGCTCTTTCTATCTTTGTCTATTACAAACAAAGCTACGATGAGGACAGTTTGCATTTATTTTTTGTACATATGCGCCAATATTTCTTTAGGATTTATAGCTAGATTTCGTTGCTAATTTAAACAGCGTAGAAACACGGAGTTTTAAAATAGCCTTCGGCCAGCCATGCCGGCTCATGCCCTGGGCACCAGAGCTCACCTCCTCCCACCCCCACGTGCTGGGTGTCAAGATTTCTAAAAAAATTTTAGCCGATTCAGTAGGTGCAAAGTGAGATTTGCACTGATTGCTCTTGACTTCAAGCATTTTTCCAAATGTTTATTTCTTCTTATACAATTCCTGTTCCAGCTACAAGCCAGTTTTTCTATGTGGGGTGCTTTTCCTTGTCCTTTTAAACTTTTTAAAAGTACTTCTGTTCATTTTTGTTGCACAAATAATTCACGCCACTTGCCAACTCTAGAGCTGAATTAGTTTTACCTACGGCTGCCCGACAGATTACAGCTCGGCAGGTCCACGTGACAAACGTTTATCATCTCAGTTTCTGACGGTTAGAAATCCAAGGGCAGCTTAACCGGGTGGTTCTGGCTCAGGTCTCTGGGGAGGTCACAGTTCAGATGTCACCTGGGGCTGCAGTCATCTCAAGACGCCACGAGGCTGAAGGTTGCCTTCCGAGATGGCTCACTCATAGAGCTGTTGGTCCGAGGATTCAGTTCGTCTCCATGGAGACACAGGGCTACTTAAGTGTCCCCAGGACATGTTCTGTCCCCAGAACAAGGGGTCCAAGAAGGAGCAAGGAGCAAGCTGTGCTTTCTTTCATAGCCTAGTCACTCACTGTCTGTCCTTTCTGCCATGTTCTAGTCCTTAGAAGCGAGCCACCGAGTCCAGCCCGCACTCGAGGGGGGCGGACTCAGTCTCCACCGTCTGCAGGGACGACTACTGAAGAATTTGTGGGCGTATTTAGAAACTGTTACAACAGTGATACCATAACTTACAGCATACGGAGAGAGTCCCCTTTCCTAGATTGTTGAGGAGCTCATTGTCCCCAGCTTGTGGCTTGCTGCCAGCCTCCACCAGGGGACAGGGAGGGGCTGGGGCTGTGGTGTCTTGCCCACACTCCCAGGCACAGAGCAGACATTCAATAAACACCTCTTTATGGGCCTGAGCGGGAACAGTCGCCATTACTAGAACTGGGCCACCAGTTCCGCTAGGTGCTCCTGCTACCCTCCTTCATCTGTCCTGGACACGGATTAATGCATTACATTTACTAATTAAATTAATTCATTGCACTTACACTTACAAATCCAGCTCCTTACTTGCACTAGCCCCTCACAAGTGCCCGGTGGCCACAGAGCACAGATAGAACGTTTCCATCCTCACTGACGGTGCTCCCCAGCCTCTGGGCGAGAGAGAAAACAACCTTCCGACTGTTGCCCCGTTTCAGTGGCAGGTCGACTACGAGTCCTTCATCGTCTCCTGTAAGTTTTCTCCTGACGGTAAATACGTGGTCTCGGGCTTGGACATGGGTCACGCAATCTGCATAATGGACGCAAAGAACACCACCACCGTTTCGCTCGTCAAAGGTGAGGTTGCACGGGCTCCCCGTCTGCTCTGCCCGCCATGGCAGCAGCCGCTTGTCACCCCCCTTACTCTGCCTCTTCTCCACACTCTGGCCACCACCGGGCCTTTGCACATGCCGTTCCTATTGCCTGGGGTGTCTTCCTGTCCTGCTTCCCTTGCTGACTTTTAGGGCCCTTCCTGGACCCCTTAGGGCAGGCCGGGCTTCTGCTGGCGGGGGCCCTCGTGCCTTCCTCTCATGGCTGGTGGCATGAGGCAGGTCACTGCCTGCTCAAGGGAGTCTCCCCCATCAGACTGGGAACTCTGCGAGGGCAGAGAGCAAGTGGGCCGTGCTCCCTGGCTCACAGTAGGCACTCGGGAAACGTCTGTTCAGGTGCATAGTCCCTTGTGAAAACAGGAACTGCATTTCCTAACAGCGTCGCGGGCGGGGGCGTGGTGCGAGCCCTTTGGCCCCGCCTGTGGAAGGCGTGGTAAGGAGCCACGTTCCCTGTGCCGCAGATCACCACCAAAGGTCCATCACTGCGTGCTGCTTCGACCCCGACAGCCAGCGGGTGGCTTCCGTCTCGCTGGACAGGTGCATCAAGATCTGGGACGTCACGTCGCAGGCCACACTGCTCACCATCGCCAAGTGAGGGGGCCCCGGAGGCTGGCAGCGCCCTGAGGCAGGGAGGTGGGAGGAATGTCCCCGTTTATGCCCTCCCTCCCAGATGCCACGCGTCCACGTGGCCACACCTGCAGCCCGGTCCCGGGACGAGGCTGCAGGCAGGCGGCCCAGGGGTTCTTATATCTTCTATGTCTGTGCTGAGGTTTTCTGTCTTTTTGTTTGTTTCAAGCATAATTATAACTGTCCACCTGAGCATTTTTATGACGGCCACTTAAAAACCCCCGGTCGGATCATTCTAGCATCCGTGGCCTCTCAGTGCGCACACCTGTTGATGATCGGTCTCATTCCTGTTGACGTCTTCCCGGCTCTTGGCGGGATGAGCGATTTTCCAGTGGCATCCTGGACGTTTTGGGTATTATGAGACTTGGGGTCTTTAGCGGGCCACCTTTCTACAGCCTGGCGAGGGGGGCAGCCTGGGCTCCCACGCGACTTGCCGACACGGTTAGGGCTGGAGCTGCGGTTTTCCCTGAGATGTTTGCCTGGAGGAAGGCAGTTGCTTTCCAGAAGTTTTCTGTCTTGCTAGGCTGCCCCTATCCTGGCCCCTTTGGCTAAGGAGAGGGGAGAACGGGCTTTTCTTGGGGTCTCTTTTTCTTCCCCCCATACCCATTATGGTTTTCTGTTTAGGTTACTTTTTGGTTACAGGTTTTCTGGCACCTAGTCCAGGATATACGGCACAAAAAGGAAACCAGGGGACTCACAGTGTGTTTGGGCTCGGGATCCAAGATCCCTACCTGGCCTGCCTCTTCCCTCTGCCTTTCGTCATCTTCTTATATTTGCTTCGTACGTAGCATCCAGGGCTGCTGGCCGTGCTTAGCAGCGGGAATAGGCAGAAGTCACTGATTCCATCCTGTGCTGAACGGCACACGCAACACAAGCGCTGCCCCCAAACTTTGGTGCAAGTAAGATGGTCTCTCATGAGAGGTGGCATTTAGCTGAAATGAGAGTCCACCACAGAGAACGGAAATAGCTCCGGTTTAAACCCCGGTGTCTGACGTCTGCGGAGGGCTCGTTGTCAACCACCAGTACGTGACAGGGTGATATGCTCAGCCCCCCCGGGCGCTGGGGACTGCGGAGGTGCGTCCTGGACACCCTTGGGAAGTGGATATTTCTTCTCATTTGACCTTTCTCAGCTGGTGCGTTTCAAAGAACCAAAACAGGGTCCAAAACTCTGACTTGAGCTCTAGAAAACAGTTTCATGCAACCTTCTCTTCTTAGACAAAATGACTGATTGCATGACCCAGAGCACTCAGAGGGGCACAGTTGTGTTTACAGGTTCACCTGGAAACTCTGCTTATAAGAGGAGGTGAGTAGCC
>CAUYRT010081587.1:0-14511 GCA_963574885.1 Lepilemur ruficaudatus | reverse complement strand
CGAGACCCCATCTCTACTAAAAATAGAAAGAAATTAATTGGCCAACTAAAAATATATAGAAAAAAAATTAGCCGGGCATGGTGGTGCATGCCTGTAGTCCCAGCTATTCGGCAGGCTGAGGCAGAAGGATTGCTTGAGCCCAGGAGTTTGAGGTTGCTGTGAGCTAGGCTGATGCCACGGCACTCTAGCCCAGGCAAGAGTGAGATTCTGTCTCAAAAAAAAAAAAAAAGATTGAAGTCTCTATTTGTTCACTTTCCCCTCGTTACATTTCGAAGACCCCTGCTGAGAGAATACTCAGTCCAGCTAAGGGCATAAGAGATTGGACACAATGGGATGGCAGAATGTCTTTCACTGGAAGTCTTTGAAAATAAGATTGATACTTATCCTCCTGTTCCATGTGGTTCTTACAGAAGCAGAGTGTTGGTTCCAAATCTCTGAGGAGCATCCAGGGGCTCTGGAATTTTAATTATTCATTGCACTGCAACTGTGTTCTTTGGGAATGGAATGATCAGAGAACTTGGGCCTGGGCTCAAGAGAATTGATGTGTGGATCCCACTAGAAATTCTGACTGAATTAGTGATGGGTGCAGCCTGGACGTCAGGGTTTTTGAGAGCTCCCCGGATGATTCTATTGTACTGCCAGGGTTGAGGACCTCTAGTTTCTCTATCTACCTGATAAGGATGTCATAAGGATACCACAATAGGGATTACATGACGTCCCAAATCTTTATTATCAACAAAAATCCCTCAGAAGAAATTCTTTTCTTTCTCTATTAATATTATCATTATTACTCAAGTATGGGTTAATTCTATAGATAAGAATATTTCCAAACGACAAAACCTAAGCAGAATTCTAGCCTTATGCCTCAATGCTTTTTTGAAAACACAAATCTCTTTTTATTGGCTCCTTGTTGCTCATTATAGTATCAGCAGATAATATGGATATTTTTCCACTAGAACTCAAGAGAACTGTTTCCCATGAAAGCCAATCTGAATACAACACACTAATTCTGGGTTATGACTGCTGGAGGCTAGATTGAAATTAATGACCTAGAAATGGAATAAACAAAAAAGTTGGCACCAGTAAATTCTCAGAGCTCTCCAAAGCACTTTTCCTAATACTTGAAACTTATCACAAGGAAATACACTCCTTTCTACTTTTTGTTTTTAAGGTTTAAGATGATGCAGTAAAACTTGTTACATTTGCTATTCATAATTTAGAACCCCATGGTATTCTTCTGTTTTTAAAAGTGTTTTATACCTTCATTGATAGGAATTGTCTTTTCCTTGAGAAAAAAACATTTTTTTCAATTTCAAATTTGAAGAAACGATGAATGGCAATAAGTGTGCTAAATCAGCAGTAACGCCAGTTTATTTTTCCATTAATTTCCTTTTTGGGGAGATAAATTTGCAGCTGCTTGAAACCAATTGTCTATCATTCTCTGGAGGTTGTGATTCGGGGAAATTAGACTCTCATGTTTGCCTGGAGAAAGCGCTGACGTGGAATATTGAATTGGAAGAGATCTTAGAACATCTTCCCTCTGGTGTAGAAGTGCTGACAGGTGGGGCTCAGCTACTCCCCATGAAGGACGGCTCCATAACTCACGAGAGCACCACAAGTTATAATGTTCTTTTTTAGAATCCTACACAAGTTGTTCCTGAAGGTACAAGGTGCCCATTTTACAAACCGAGGCCAGAAGCGCTGAGTTTTCTGAGTCTCATAGCTTAGGCCGATGTAGTTACATAAGCATGGCCTTCCAAGTCCACAGCCCTGGGTGCAGATCCCAGCTCCGTGACCTCTGCGACCTTGAGCCTCTATTCCGCCGTCTGAAAAGTGAGCATGATGATTCTTCCTTTATAGGATTAGTTTGAAAATTAAATTAAATACAGGTGCTCCATCCTGGCGTCTGACAGAGCAAGTGCCAGTACCTGTTGGAGAGTTGTTCACTTCCCCGGTCTTCCTGTCAAAGCCCTACCCCTCATGCCAGCCCAGCCCCGACGCCCCTTCCCTTCTTCCTGAGGCGTCTTTACTGCTCCTACGCACAGCGCTCACTGTTCTCCTCACGTTTTTTTGGTATTTGTTTATGTTTTGACTTCTAGAACAAATGTGTGATAAATGATTGAATGAATGAACGAGGTTGTGTTGAGACTAAATCCCTGCCACGTTGCGTGTGTGGCTCGGCCCCACTGGCCTGACTGTCCCCAATTTTCTTCCTCCACAGAGGCCTTTCTGACTAACCACACGGAAACCATCACCGTGGAGGAAGGCCACACTCTCACTCTAAAGTGTGTCACTTCTCTGAGCAAGGCTGCCTCCCTCCAGTGGCTGACCCCTTCAGGATTCACCATTTTTTTAAATGAGCATGCTGGTAAGTGAAAGAAAGAAAAAAAAAAATCGCCACCAGACCCCAACCTAAGGGATATTCCAGCCAGCCAGGCCGGTGGGACAGAAAGCCTGTGTGAGTCACCCGAAGGGCAGGCTCCACCCACTTACTGTTACATGTGAATCACACCTCCAAAGCCTGCTGTGGTACACAGGGCTGCTTTTTCGGGGGCAGGAAGTCTGCAATGGAAACCCCCCCAGAATGGCTGTTAAAGGGGACTCAAATTACAAAGCACATTTCCATGTCCCCACCCCCTCATCACTTTTTGACTCTGGCGACCGTGACACAACCACAGTAAAATGACAGGCAGCCGACCCACTGCGACCCCTTTGTCCTCAGGCAGCCAGCACCGTCACCCCACATCTGGAGCCAGCTGCTTCATTTTCCCTCTGAGCAATCCAAAGTCACATGACAAAGCTCCCTTCCAGATGCCTCTTCTTCTCCTGTTGGTCTTAACGTAAAATCAAGATCTCTAAGCAGTAGAAAATGACAGGATGTATTACCTGGGAAACGAGGGCAGTCATTCCTCTCTTCACAAACACACATGAAATGACTGCAGGATGCCTGAGATGGAAAAGGACTCTTAACACATTGACTGCCACACTAGAAAAAAATTTTTTCCCTGGGGCCATGGTGTTTTATTATGAAAATAGAATTAAAACTTTGAAACTTTCTTATTTTTTATTGTTTTCTGTGCATGAGTTATATGCAACTCACGTGGCACAAGAATCAGTTTTCATACTGTAGGCCACTTCAGTTGTATATGACTCACAACATACTTATTCAATTTGTTTAGGAGAATTGAGTCTTCACATGCTTCCTGAGGACCCGGGCTCAAAACTTGCATGAGTTAAATACAACTCACATGGCAGTTAATGTGTTATAAATCTACTTATTTCATCTCTTTGACTTTGGGCACATTTTACTAAACCTTTTCCTTCATAATGAGACAATTTTATATCTACATTTAATATTCCTAGCTGCCAAGTACTTGAAAAACTCTCTAAAACAGCAAATTTCATTCTTATTTACAAAGCAGAGCCTCTAAAAATTTTGATATACTTTGAAAACATCATTAAATACTGATATGTTAAATAGAAAATAACCAAATATGTTATTTCAAACTAAATAAACTATTAATACTAGATTCCAATAAAATAAGTAGACACTAATAGTTTAGTTCTGAGACAAAAAACTTAAAGTAGAGATAATTCTGTTAAATAATGCTTTTGTTTTGTTTTGCTTTGTTTTTGTTTTTGGTGAACTTGGAGAAGATGGACATTCTCAGATTTCTGCAGCAGAATGGCTTGATCTATTGATGGTCCTCAACCTGGAATGATCTTACCTTCCAGGGAACATGTGACAATGTCTAGAGATAGTTTAAAAAGGTCACAGTGCTTCTGGCATCTAGTGGGTAGAGGCCAAGGATGTTGTCCAACATTCTACAGTGCACAAGAAAGCTCCCACAACAAATAATTATTGATTCAAATGTTAATAGAGCAGAGGTTGAGAGCTTCTAAATTCTAGTTCATATAATACCAGTGTCCCAGGACATACAACCATTGTTCCAGATGAGGAACACCTTCCTCGGTCAGCCATTCAAGACTTAACTATCTCAGGTGTGTTTATATTATAAATCTTAACAGTAAAAATCAAAACCAGATAAGCAAAAACACTAATTTGAGAAGCCTCTGATTTGCTAAGGGAACTTTGACCACAGATGGAAATCCCAGGTCCACACACCGTTAAGAGGAGCACTTGCTATTGGGTGGAACTTTCTGGAGCTTGCTTTTTTGCCATTGGCTAAACATCTGAAAGAACTAAGTCATAATCTGTGAGAAATTTCAAATAATAAGACTTTCAATATTAAAAATAAAAAGCACCTACCTGGTGCATTTATCAATGCATTCATTTTCCATTCTACCCGTTCACTGTGACTAGATGACCTCAGGTGAATCATATTTCAAAGAGGTAAATCACACTGGGGCATTTTCCATTAAAAAAAAAAAAAAGGTCTAAAATCCTCCTGCAACTGGAACCCTTTGCCAGCATAGCATTCTTAATTTCCTACAAGCACAAATAAACAATTTGCTAATTTCACAGACCTCACTATCAAAATATTTTACTTCTTAAACTAACTTTGAGAGGCATCAACTGGGAAAACTAGAATATGGAAAGCAGCGCAATTGAAGGCAGACATTTTTTTCCTTTGAAGTGTGAAAATCAAAAGCTATTCCTGTGGGTGATCGATCTGTATTCATCTGATACCTTTCCTCATAGCATTTCTATTTCCCTCTTGTGCAGCTTTTAAAAATTCCAAATACCAGCTTCTTCATCACTCGGCCAGTCAGCTGTCCATCAGAGTGCCTAACATAACTCTGCAAGATGAAGGAGTATACAAGTGCC
The DNA here is from genome assembly GCA_963574885.1 of Lepilemur ruficaudatus. Lineage (NCBI taxonomy): Eukaryota > Metazoa > Chordata > Mammalia > Primates > Lepilemuridae > Lepilemur > Lepilemur ruficaudatus. Next base: position 9,722 of record CAUYRT010081587.1, on the reverse strand, counting down.
TGCATTACAGCAACTCCGTGAGCACAAAGGAAGTGAAAGTGATTGTGCTGGGTAGGTACCCCAGGAAGCAAACCCGGGATGGGTGCAATACAGTTATGAACACGATGTAACATTTTTAAACTTAACATTTTAGTTAAAAAACGTGGCCTATAACAAGGCATTTCCTGGGGCATCTCTGCCATCTTTTATTGAAAGGAAACAGAAGAGAACAATTGGAGAAGCAAGCCCTAGACTGAACTGTGAACTTGTGAAATTTGTCTTTGGCATCAACTAACTTTTCTCTCCGGGAAACTGAATGGAAAGAGAATTAATATTTGATGAGCTGTGACTCTGTGCCAGGCGCCAGGGAATCTAAGATGAGTTAGGCACACTCTCTGCCCATGAGGAGCTTGCACACTCATTTAGGAAGCAAAACATGTATGTAAATGCAGTAGAGCCTCGTGACAGCATATCCTAAGACAGGATGAATTCAGATGTAGCTGCGCTGCCTGATTTGCTCACGTCCTCTGCCAAAACAATTCCTCTCTTCTGCTGGGGGGTGGGAGTGGGAGGCGCCAATAGGAAGTGACAGCCTCTTAATCATCTGGGACTCAGTTCTGTAGACAGTCAGCTCTGTCCAGTATATGTCTTAATATCTTTACTTTTTTGTTTTTTGTAGCAGAACAGATCGATTAAAAACATTGCTTTTTATTGGTCTCCTGGTAACATCAACCCACACGTCACACAAATGAGTTTCTTAAACTTCTTTTGTTGAATTATTGTAGCACGGTGCCTGCCACAAAGTAAAGGCACAGTGGGAAAGTAGCTGAGAAGAAGTGGCCCTCTGGAGGTTTTGAGAACCAATGTGACTCAGCTCAGGCAGGGTTGTCTTCCCCCAGCCCTACAGGCCACCTCCAACACCATCCTGGCTCAAGCTGACCGTGTACCAGCTTAAGCCAGGTAGAGGTACCTATGCTTACGTCTACCATTGCACTCTGCACATGATCTTTTAATTAACAGGGAAAGGTTGAGTTTCTCCTCAGACTATTAGCTCCTTGAAGGACCATATCTCTTTCATCTTTGTATTGCCAGCACACAACACTATCTAGTGCCCCCTTGGAGCTAATAAGTGCCTTCACAATGTCTTGATGGCAGATGAGTGAGTTAGATAAATGTGGAAGAGTGTAGTTCTAGACGGAAGTGGAAGGAGAATGGGAAAAAGGAAGAAATAAGCCTAGATAAAAGGTATTTCCAATACAGAAGTACAAAGAAAAAGGGCCAAGGGACCCTTTAGAAGAAAAACACACCTTCGATGGTAGGAAGGGACAGAAGTAACTTACCTTGGGGTGAGTCATAGACTCATTCATCCAAGTTTAGAGCTGAAAGAGCCCACTCACGGACAAGAACACTGATATACCAAGAAGTCGAGGGACTTACCCAAGTAGTGACAACTAGTCGGTGACAGAGGTGGGACTAGAATTCAGGCCTCTATTCCTCCCCTAGTGCTCTACCAACCAAATACAGTCAATCGCATTTAAGAATTGCTGTTGTAACATAGTCTGCTTGGGAATTTTCGGGACTAATCAAACACTGAGTAACATTCTGACTTCAGCCAAAGTAGATTTGCAGGCACATAAAAGCCCTTAAACATGTCTGTATTCTGGAAAAGATCAAGTAAAAGATATGCCAATTAATTAGACTATACCCTACAATGATCCCTATAGATTATTGAGCTTTGTGCTTTACTGTGTAGACCAACAAATTGAGCACAGAAAAATCCATTTTCTTCTAGCAACTCCTTTCAGGCCAACCCTGGAAGCTTTAGTTGTCAGAAAGCAAAACGGAGATGAACACGTTGTACTTAAATGCTCCACTGTGAGAAGCAAGCCCCCTCCGCAGATCACCTGGCTACTTGGGAATGGCGTGGAGATCTTTGGTAAGTGGAGAGAGAAATAGTTATCTTTTCTTCTTTGTTTTCCTTCCTACTTAAATTTCCAAGGGATTTTTTAAAAAATGTTTTGGCACCCTCTGGTGGCAGGAGGTGCCAGAAGACACCAAAGATCATCAGATCTTTTCCAGACAAATTATCCTTATAACCAATCAATATTATGCCTTAATCTTAAAAGGCTAATCACAGATAATAAAAATGTTTTGTTCAAAACAAGTAGAAACCTAACATGGAATATTTACAATAGCTTCTTAAAATTTTACAAAATTTCCTAAAATAAGAAGGCCTAATATAGCCATTACCTCTGAGCATGAACTTTTTCACAAACATAAAATGGAAAATACATTTAAAATACTATAATATATGTAATTGGAACAGATGTGATCTCCCCTATATAGTATAGTACTGTACTGTGTCACAAGCACAAGAACAGATTAAAACATTCTGGTAACAAAGAATCTAAATTTTGAGCCTTTGAAACAAGACAACTAACTGTGATCTTTGGGAACTATTTATAATTTGCTTACATTTCAACAGATGTTACCTTCAATATCTATATAATCACCATCCTTACAGCTGCAAAGGACCCTTTACAGTTGAGAAAACTGAAAGCCCAGTGGAGTTCTAGAGAGAAAAGATGATTCCCAGTCCAGTGCCAATTCTATTCATTATAAGACTTCTCTTTTAATTCACCTGTTTTTACAACCTAAGTCAGCCCTTGGGTCCTTGTGTTCCACAATAACATCAGGCTGTCCATCTTGTATAAGCTTTGATTTTTATTTTTTTTCCGATAGTGAAAAGTTTGTAGAAACTTATCCACTCTTGCTCACCTACTTGCCTTTGGGACCAGAGCCAAGCATATACAAGGCAGCTGGCTGAGGTTAGAATGAGATTAGAAATCTGTTTGCCATGAAGTCAAGGCCATTGGTCTCTAATAGAACTGAGCCCGTTGAATGACCTCATACATCTCTTTAAATCACTATGTAGGTGGAACCCACCATGAATTTGAAACTGATGGGAAGAAATGTAATACTACCAGCACACTCACAGTCCACACATACAGCAAAAATTCAACAGTGAACTGCATTATCCGACACAAAGGCCTGCAAGGGAGAAAACTGGTAGAACCCTTCCGGTTTGAAGATTTCGGTAAGAACAAATGATTGTCTTTAATCACTTTTAATTTACTTTAATATTGCACTATCAAACAAAATTAAATGGAGTGGGCAAACTTCTTCAGAGTGAGACTACTGTCAATAAAGCTCTTCTTAATAGCAAATTTTTGTAATGATTGACATTTCTCCAGCTGTGTGACAGGGTTTCAACTATGCCAATGTTCAGAAGAACCTCAATTGTGCAGAAAGCCTAGCAGAGTGTCATATGCAAATAGTGTCATGCTTGCTTTTTATAACAGCAGCTAACATAATTTGACTTTAAATAGTCTTATTGCAGTTGTGGTTTTTGGAGCAATCATATGAGTCATACTGCCTCTTTGTACTTGACCCAAAATGAGATAATGTTAACTAAAATAAATTTAAACTTGTCAATATCATTTTATGTTAATATAAAACATGCACACAGTTACATTAAGACATGATTACTCTTTAGATTTATTTTATTATGATTGTTTTGAAGATTTTAGTTTAACCATGTTAAATATTCTGAGTAGAACACCATTTATTTATTTACTTCCTTACTTTGAGACAGAGTTGCTCTGTCTTGTTTTGTTGCCCCAACTAGAATGCCATGGCATCAGCCTAGCTCACAGCAACCTCTAATTGCTGGGCTCAAATGATCCTCCTGCCTCAGCCTCCCGAGTAGCTGAGACTCCAAGCTTGCGCCACCATGCCCGGCTAATTTTTTCTGTTTTTAATAGAGACAGGGCATCACTCTCGCTCAGGGTGGTCTCGAACTCCTGAGCTCCAGTGATCCTCCCACCTCAGCCTCCCAGAGTGCTAGGATTACAGGCGTGAGCCACCGCGCCCGGCCAGTAGAACACCATTTAAAGCATCAAATATTAAATGTGAAGAGAAGTGGCCTCTATTCTCAGAATCTCTGTTCTATGATTCCTTCCTCTAAAGTCCAAGAAATAATTTTAAAACTATCTACAACTCTTCAAGCCAAGAGGCATCCTGTAAGAAGTCACACGAATCACAAGTCTGTAATTAGTAGGACTCTGAGCTTCATTGTTGTACACGGTACTCCTCAGTGTAAGAAGAGATTCCTGACGTACAAGGAATCATTCACATTAGTGAAAGAGAAGACTGTTGGACGATGATGCATTTATCGAAACAACTTTTTTGTCAAATGGAATAAAAAACTGATGACGCAAGGCAAGCTTGTGCAGGAGAGCCTCGCTGTGGGAAAGCTGCCGTGCCGTCCTGTGGGGGCTGTGGCTGCGGTTGACAAGTCCCCTCTGACGACCACATGCTTTCCACGGGTCACTTTCTCACCAAACCAAAAGTAGTTATTGCGGAAGCTGCATTAGAAGACTCGGGGCAGTGCAGCTGCCCTGTCTGGGGTGGGGAACAGACCACAAAGGAACCCACCTCTTTGTAGTTCGTTCCCCATCCCACGCCTCCACCTCCATCAGTGGAATTGGAGCATGGGGCATGTGGGGGTGAGACTGTCTCCTAAATGTTTCCCAAAGACACTCAGAGTCTTGAACAAGAGAACAACAATGTTGAAAAAACTGCATTTTTACTTTTCAGCAAATTGTTCAAGCCATCTACAAAAATCACTATGGAGGGAGAAATGGCAGTTTCTCCTCCTTTGTGGCTATAACTTCCCTGACTCACAATCGCAGTTATAAGTGTTTCTAATAATAGGTTAAGACTTGACTTTTTTTGGTGATCTAACTTTTGATTATCTAGCACCCGCTGCCAGATCGCCAGCTAGTGTCGAAAGAGGCAGGCCAGTATCAGCTGTTGGTGGCTTCCATTTTCTCATTACCTTTTTCCTTTGGCGAGCTACTACACTGATATACAGATATTACAAACATGTTGTCCATCCAATAATTTAAAAATATTTACTAGCTGAGGATGCACATTTACAAGTGAGGGCTCTGATTCATTCCATCTCTACGCTGTCTGCACAGTAGGACCCAGGCAAAATGAGGATCCTACCAGCGGCATGTCTAGGGGGCTCCTGTGGAAAGAAGGGTCTTCCTTCAAAAAACCCACAGTTCAGTGCTTGGAGAAAAAGAATAGAGCAACAGGAACAGATTAGACTATCTTAGGAATTGTTTATTTCATCTTTTTGGTATTCCAAATGTGGAATCTTATTTTTCTATTACTTATTTGGGGATGGAATTTTTTAAAAAAATGAGCAACAGTTTTCAAACTTTTTGATTTCAGGACCCCTCTATACTCTTAAAAATGATTGAAAACCTTAAAGAACTCTTACTTATGTGAATTGTGTCTGTCAATATTTACTTATTAGAAATTAAAACTGAGATTTTAAAAATACGTATTTATTAATTTATTTTTAAAATAATAAATCTACTACAGGTTAAAAGAAATGAAATATTTTTATGAAAAATAATCCTATATTTTGTGACACCAACAAGATTAGTGAGTGAAATGGCATGGTTTTACATTTTGAAAATCTCTTGAATGTCTGGCTTAATAGAAAACAGGTTCCTATAACTTTTGCATTCAATATCTTGCAAAATGTTATTTTTCCTGAAAAGAATTCAACCTCACACAAATATAGATTTGGAAAAGGGAATAGTATTTTAATAACCTTTTCAGATAATTGTGGATATTCTTCTTTGAGGTTACACCAAAACTCAACAAGAGTTGATTTCTTAAAGGTTTGTTGCTATGTAGACCCTGGCACCATATCAATGAACTTTTCATACTCTGTGACATTAAAATCCATTGAATTATCTTGCACTTAGAATGGAACTTTTAGCCAGGCATGATTTTTGTCATATCATGCCTTGGTCGTTTGGAAAATACTGAATCACTGAGTTATACTGATCTTTCAAATGTTGACATATTTCAGAATCAAAATCACATTTCTTAGTATAATCATTGATCTCATTAGAAGTATTTAAGTATTTGGAAGCTGACAAACTCACAGTGGTGGATACAAGTTATTCAAAATTCTAACTTGAAATGTGGCTAGTGCAACTGAGGAACTAAATTTTTAATATTATTCAGTTTTAATTAATTTAAATTTAAATATTTAAATAGCCATTATAGCTAGTGGATATTATGTTGGATAACAGAGATCTACAACATTCTGACCAACTAGGGAGATAAATTATTATGCGCTAGTTTCCACCTAATCAAAACAACATTCGATCTAAATGCAACTATTTATCAGCTCTTTAACTGAGAGAATAAACCTCAGTACATATAAACCTATAAACCTACATCGTTTTAAAATATAATATAATATAATTTTTATAAATTTTATAAATAATTATAATATAAATAAAACTAAGTACAAATAAACCTGTAAACCTCTATAGTTTTAAAATATACAGATAAAACTTATTCTGTACATAAACATAATTATCTGGATTCACATACACTATATTAGAAGATTTTAGTTATTATTGACAAATTTTATTCTATGTGTCTCCAACATTTCCCATGCTATGTTCTTATAATTTATTTCCAGTACTGCTATTTGACTAGCTTTCTAGTATTTCCACCTTTTCATCACCAGTAGCTCTCCTCTTTCTTCAATTTTCTCTGGCATCTTTGTGATCACAGAGCTCATTTTAGCCTTCTGTAATAATCCATACTACTATTTCTCCAGTGTTTTCTAGAAGCTCTTCTTCCTCTTCTCAGAGTTCTTATACACAATTCAGGTATCTATACTTTTCAAAAATTTTAAATGTTTGATTAATAAAATGCATTTCAAAACTACAGAAAATTCTTTGATTAAATAAACACTGAGAAGTGCCCACAAATTTCATAAAGACATTCCCACTTGCCATGTCAGTATTGGTATTTGTAAACTGACAGCCACAGTTGTCACATACTCCCTCGATGTAGGCCTGTTCTTTGACTGGTGAAACCTATACTAATCTGAACCCCTGTAAACATTCCTTAGCATTTTAAAAAATATTATTTATATAATAACCTTGAGCATTGTGCTTAATAAATAGTCAGGCATTGTACTAAACATGTTATAGGAAGGAACTTATTAAGTCTCACAAAACACTCCAAGAGGTAAATGCTGTCTGTATCCTTTTTGCAGATAAGAAAAAAACTGAGCATTAGAGTGATTAAGCATCTTGTCCAACTCACCCAGGAAAAAACAAATAGCAACACTGGAATTCGACCCAGTCTGAGGCTGATTCCAAAGCCTTCTAACTAATAAATAGGTAGATGGATATATGGATGGGTACATAGAGGCATGGATGGGTAGATGGATGGGTGGATGGATGGATACACATAGAGACAGTGAATAGCCTTTGCTATTACTGCCGCCACACAGAGGTCCAGCATGCTGTCCTTTTAAGCCAGGCAGGTTAGCAGATGGGCAGTCAGCAGGATACTGATTTAAAACCCAGAGCAAAAGCTGCAGAACACACAGTTCTGGGGTTTCTGTACAACCTCTACAAGCAGGGAGCAGCCAAATACATTCTCCAATCTCTTTTACGGAACACAATGTGGGTAAAATTGCTCTCCGTAGTTGCAGAATTTTGCTTTTCCCCTTTCCTAGTTACTGATGAAGAGACAGTTTCAGATGCTCTGGAGAGAAGCTCTCTGTCCTCTCAAGACTCTCAGCAGCCCACTAGTACTGGTAAGTGCTGAAACCATTAAGCCTTTATTTAAAAAAAATTGTGCCTCCTTGGGAAGGTCACTTTTCTAGTTTTAAGAATATTTTTATTTTCATTTTTAATAAGACCATACCGGCCCCCTTCAGCTGGCTCCAGCTTTGCAGTGCCCTAGAGTAAAAGCATGTCAGGAGTACTTGCTTAGTGGGATGGGCTCCAGGGTAACATAAAGCCTTGCAAATTCCATGCCATTTTGCTTGAGATATGTATGTATACACACACGATTTGACATTTGAATTTCCCCTTAGGTAAAGGACAAGGTTGAATTCATTTACGGGGAGCCTCATTTCTTTGTTTACCTGTCTAAAGCAGACCAACCACAAAACACAGATAACAACCAAGAGCAAAGAAACAGAAGCTGGAGATATGTTGTTGTCATTGAATAGCAAAATCACCTTTGAAGACACATTGATTATTGGTTGTCAAGAATTTAGGTCATTTTTGATGATGAGATTGAACTATAAATGCAGAAGAAATTAGAAAGCCTGGATTGTAAATCCAGTTGTTAAACAGTGAACCCAATAGATGGCTAACTGAGGGCAATTATCATATATTTAATTTAACTACGTATTTTACCTAGCAGAGTGTCTGGCAATAGCAGGTGTTCAGAAAATGCAGTATGAATGAATGAATGAATTTGTTGTGGTGCTTTAAACAAGACAGCCTCATCCAGCAAGGCATAAATTTCTACATGCTCTCTTTCTGTTTCATATAGTGTCTCTATAATAATTTCATTTGGTAAGATAAGTGCTTTCAGATCATTATCATGTTCATAGTTCTGAGTATCAAATATTTTTAAAAATTTGTATCTGAATAAAATATTTAAAAGTAAATGTTTGGGGTTTTTAAACACTGATAAATACAACATGTACCACACAGTTTTTTCTGAGGGACAATGGAAATTGAAAATATTATGCAGTGGAACAGCCACACCACTTGCTTTAATAATCCAATTATTGTAAACGTGTTTAGAATTTAGTTGTCTTTAAATTGGCTTGCACCACTACTAAACAACTCAATATTCTGCTCTGCCTTTTCATATATAAGATTTTAAAAATACGGTTTCTAAAATTCCTTTCAGCTTTCAATCTCTAGGATTTTATTACTGTTAATAATGCCCATTTTCAGTAGAACGGGAGACTCCATTCCCCTCAGGGTCCACATAGTGGCGCTGCGCAATGGGCTGAAAACCAGAGGCTGCAGAGGGAAGAAAGGGAGCAGGAGATAAACAACAAAATCTGAAAAAGCAGTCTGCTATTTTTATAATTTATCCTATCTAGCAAAAATGTCATGGTACGTCCCACTTTTAAAGGGGAGACAGGCAGAGGTTCGAATGACAACTGAGGCTACATTTCAACATAAAAATCATTGCTTTGTGCATTTTAGGCTACAAGTTTTGTATAAATAAAGCTTGGAATATCATTCCTCAGTGTTCAATTGTTATCTTGAGGCTTCCTAGAGACCTTCTCCTTAATAGGCCTGACTCAGGAAGGAAGTATGAAACAGTGGTTTAAATTTTGGGTTCTAGAGTTAGAAAAAAACAAGTTTAAGTATTGATTTTATCACTTATTTGCTGCAGAACTTTAGGTAATTTACTTAACCACTCTAAACCGCTGTTTTCTCAGAGGTATGGTGAGAAATAGTACATACCAAATGCTCATTTCAAGACCTGGAATAGAGTAAGTGTCCAACAAATGTTTACCTTAAAAAAAATAAGCCAAAGTGAGCTTGGCCCTTTGCAGCTATCTTTGTAAGAAATCAGTAGTTCAAAAATGATCTCGCTGTTGCTGTTGTTTCTTAATAAGGATCATTTAATTTGGTTTTTTTTTTGTTTGTTTGTTTGTTTCTGTTTTTTTGAGACAGAGTCTCACTCTGTTGCCCAGGCTAGAGTGCCGTGGCGTCAGCCTAGCTCACAGCAACCTCAAACTCCTGGGCTCAAGCGATCCTCCTGCCTAAACCTCCCAAGTAGCTGGGACTACAAGCATGAGCCACCAT
>CAUYRT010081582.1:0-24816 GCA_963574885.1 Lepilemur ruficaudatus | reverse complement strand
AAACATTGTCATAATGTCACTTTGAAGAGTCATATCAATATTACCTGCCATCTTCTGCACAGGAACTTGACATTCAGGTTCTAATGCCATTGTGTCACTGTCACCAGATGGAGGCATCACAGGCCCTTCAACAGCTATTCAGAATCACCTCCTTGCTGATCCCAGAACACTAGCCCTGCTTCTCATATTTAAAAAAAATATTATCCATGTCAATATATGTATGTGGAGTTTATTCATTTTAACTACTGTATAGTATTCCCTTTTATGAATTTATTTTACTATTGTAAAATTAATAAACATTTAAATAATTCCCCCTTTTTACTCTAGCAAAAACAAAGCTGCATTGAACACACCTCCTTGTGCACATGTCTGAGGATTTCTCTAGGTTATCTGTCCATTAATATAAGTGAAACCGATGGGTTGTAAGGCACACACACCTCTTTACTGGATATTGCCAAATTGCTCTTCAGGATGGTTGTATCGTACAATCTCCACTGAGCCGGCAGTGAATCAGGGCTCCTGCGTACTCACAACCTGTCTTCGGTATTTTTGTTTTGATGTTGTACAACGTTGACAGTAGCATAATCTATCCAAGTGTTACTTTATGGCTCCTAGCCTGTGTGTGTTGTGGTGTGTGTGTGTGTGTTGTGGTATGTGTGTGTGTTGTCATGTTTAGAGGGTTTTTATCATGCTTAGTTTTGGTAGTGCATGGTTATCCCAGCTTAAGTTGCAAATGCAGTTTGTTTCACAATGATGATATTAAAAGAGAATAGCACTTAGAGTGCAGAAGTCAGGTGAACCTGCAACAGGATTTTATTTAGATCGTACAACTCCTTGCCTGCCAAGTGCAAAGAGAGGCCAAGAGTAGAGTCAAATAAAATTCAGAGAATCATGTTTGGGAAACTGTGCTAAAAACACTGTATGTAATAGCCAGTCATTTTTCATTGAAACTTTTCGCTCACTGCACAGAACTGGGTTAACTAATGTAGCATTAATTACTGTGTCAGGTCCAGGGTACACAGTCATTCTGGTGGGACCCAGTACTGATGTTTCTTTCCCCTCATTTTCCTCCTCCTCCTCTTGAAATAATGTTGACTTTCTCTTCATTATCAGGTCAATCTTAAAGTCTTAGGACAATCCTAGATGTAACATAGTTCAGGCTAAAAGTTTTTGCAGTGTAAGCTTATCCAAGGCATTAAACTCTGCCATGTCATTCCAGCTGAAAACAAACTAAAACTCCAAACCTGTAGGTTAACCAGATGTGACATCTGCTGAACTGTTGTATAAATAAGCAATAAATTACAGTGAGCAAGGAATGTAGCAGGTGTGGTACATCCAGACTAGCTTCTTGCCATAAACGAGTGATATGCTTATTTTTGAAACAATCTGAGGTGTTTTCTTATTTTACATGTTCAACCCTTTTTGTAAAACATTTCACAACAGCATAAGATCTAACAATAGTTTACAACACTATCCCTGGGTGTGGGGGTAGAGATTACTTTATTTCATCATCTGCATATTCCTAAATGAAGAAGTTTTGCCTTGAGATGAGTATTCCTCCAGTTTTGTGTGAAATTTCCATTGGAGAGAGCCCATTTATTTTAGAAAAGTTTAAATCTTGCATAGAGAGAGTCCTTTTGTTTTTCAATATTTCATAATTTTTAGAAGGTGGCAAAGTCTTTAAACCCATCTGGCCAGACCTGGGTTTTTTAATAAGAAGCGTTTTAAGAAAACAAGTAAGTCTTCACTCAAGGCATACAGAAAGATGTCCCTAGTTTATGAAGCCTTCTCAGACTTTAATGGTAAAGTATTCATAATCCTATTCCCTCCAAGCAAACTCCAAGGCACTTTTGATTACGATTTACGTTGCAATGTCTCTCATTCCTGTATTACCTTTTGGTTATTTAATTATTGGGACTCACTGTTCCATAAAGCTGTGTGAGCCATTTACTTTCCACCTGATTCCCTGATCCATGACTCATGCCAGCCTCCACCTTCAGCTCCAGGTGAAGCTGTTGCCATCCAACCTAACAAGATATAGGCTAGAAAGGGAATTCTGGGAACTTTAGGTCAGCCTAGCCAAGGTGACAATAGGTAAACTCAGATGTGATGTGGGAAATGACTGCTGCTTTGGATGATGGAGACGTTGGATTTAGATCAGCTGCTTGGGAAGCAGGCATCTGTGCTGGGCCAGAAGGTGAAGGTTCCTCAAGGCCATTACGATCTCAGCCTAGATATGAGAGTGTACAAGGGCACTTATTGTTTCAAGATTGACTTCAAAATCCTTCACTCTTACTGTTTAAATCCCATTATTTTAGCCCATTATTTTTGTCTTTTTTATATTCTGATACAGAAGTAGTTAGCAGTTCGTAAGTCTTTTTAGAAGATATGAAGCTACATGTAATTATTTATTCAGTCAGTGAGTTTGACTACTATCACAGGATACTACTTATAAGGAGTGAGCCCTGAGACCAAAAATCTAAATACAAAGAGTAATAATTAGTATATTCATATATTTTGTGTCTATTTCTTACTAGATATTATGTAATTTGTTAGCTTAAGAAAGATACTTCACTGTATTTTAATTGTCAAGGAGTGAAAATATTTGCTAAAAGCCTTGGCTGAGTTGTGCCCCTACTGTAAAATCTTTTATGTATGAAATGTAAGTGTACGATCATATCTCAATAACCACGAGGCCTTTTAGGAAGTCATAGCGATCAAAGGCAAAAATCATTTGATGACAGATGTGGTAACAAGATCCAAGTATGAGTTCATTATTCATCCCTGTTTCATCTATTATCCTGATAAAAATTCTTTTCTCAGCACATAGTGACCATATTGTGAAGGAAAAGGAACATAATAAAACTTTTGAGTCCCGAGAACAACACCTTCAGTCAATGGATTTTAACATCTTAAATTGTTTTTTTATTGTCTTAGATGGTATATAGAAAAAAGTTAATAGAGCCTCTCTTTTCACACCTGGAACTTATAAGTCAATCCTGATTAGTAGCTTGCTCCCTCCATGCTCACTGATAAACTCACAGCAGCTGGTGGTTGGTATTAATCTCTTCCTCACTAGAGAAGCGCACTACAAATTTACCATTCGGAACGAGAGCAATGTGTTTAATCCGTTCCCCTGATTCTTCTTGCCCCATTCTCCATTAAGCAACCCATGATGACTTTCCAGCTTGTCGTACAAAGTATGGGGTGATAGAAGAGCGTGGATTGGGAGGTAGAGCACCTGGATTCGGACTGAACCTCTAACTAGCTGTGTGATCTCAGGCATGGACCTTAATCTCTCTGAGCCCCGGATTCTTTATCTGTACACAGAGTCATCCTAATCCCCTCACAAGACAATTATGATGACTAAAGAGGTGATACATTGGAAGAGTGCCACACATATTCCTTTTTAAAAACTTCTAACTACTGGAAGTTTCAAACATATCCTTAGGTTGAGAGAAAAGTATATTGACCCGCATAAACTCATCACCCAGCTTCACAATCATCATTCACAGCCAATGATGTTACATCTATACCCAGTTTCCCCTCCTATCTCAAAAGGAATATTGTAAAATTCCAGATATCATATCATTTCCATCCTTAAATATTTTAGTATGTATTTCTAAAAGGAAAGGTATCTTTTTTAAAACGTATAACTGTGAAACCATTATCATACTTAATGTAACAAATATCCAGTCAGTTTCCATTTCCCTAATTGTCTTATAAAATTTTTTTTACAGTTATTTTGTTTGACTCAGGGTTTAAATAAGTTCTACACATAGCATTTGACTGGTGTGTCTTTTTAGTCTAATCTGTGACTGTACTGTCGAATATTGTAGCCACTAGGGACATGTGCTATTTAAATGCAAATTTAAATCAATTAAAGTAAAATAAATAAAGTATTCATTTTCCTCAGTAGCAATAGCCACATTTCTAATGCCAGATACCACAGGAGTAGTACAAATACAGACTGTCCCTGTCATTGCAGAAATTTAGGACAGTGCTAATGTACAAGTCTCTCCTTCCCCCTCTATTTATTCTCTCCAATTTAATTGTTGGAAAAAAACAAATCAGGCCAGGTGTGGTGGCTCACGCCTGTAATCCTAGCATTCTGGGAGGCTGAGGCAGGCAGATTGCTCAAGGTTAGGAGTTCAAAACCAGCCTGAGCAAGAGCAAGGCCCCATCTCTACTAAAAATAGAAAGAAATTAATTGGCCAACTAAAAATACTTATAGAAAAAATTAGCTGGGCATGGTGGCACATGCCTATAGTCCCAGCTACTCAGGAGGCTGAGGCAGAAGGATGGCTTGAGCCCAGGAGTTTAAGGTTGATGCCATGGCACTCTAGCCCAGGCAACAAAGTAAGACTCTGTCTCAAAAAAAAAAGAAAAAAAAGAAAAAAAAAACAAATCATTTGTCTTATAGAATTCCCCACATTCTTGATTTTACTGATTGAATTTCTATGGTGTCTTTAAACATGTTCCTCTGTCCTATGCATTTTCTATAAACTGGTGGTTAGAACTAGACACTACAAAGCTTACTCTTTTTGTGAGCTCAAGTTCCACCATGTGATCTTGAACATATAACTTGGAATATCAGTTGTTTCATATTTAAAGTGGAAATAAAAATAGCACCTATAAGGGTGTTGTGAAATAAATGAAATGATACAAAATGCTTAGCTTGGCATATGGATTTAGTATATATGTTATTATTTACATGATTATCATTGTTATTAGGCAGCGATTCTCAAATCCCAGTCCATCAATATCCTCTGGGCACATAAATAAAGTTTTCTGGAGATTCTAACTCAGTAGGTTTGTGGCCCCCCAAAATCTGTATTTGTAACAAATTCTTAGGCAATTTTGATGCATTTGTAGGTTTGGAAATTGATGGCTTTGTGATGTGTCACCTTGGCTAGGCTGACCTAAAGTTCCCAGAATTCCCTTTCTAGCATATATCTTGTTAGATTGGATGGCAACAGATCTCTTTCAAGAGTTACAAGATGAAAGGGAGGCAGCAGATATTTTGTAGCATACACATACTTTCTCCCAGTTATTCATAATTTAGATGCTATTGTGAAGGGATTTTGCAATTGTAGGGATTAAAATCCCTAATTAGTTCACTTTAGATTAATCAAAAGGCAGATTATCCTGGGTGGCTCTGCCTTTACCAGTTGGAAGCATTTTATGTTATTTTATGTATTTTATTTTTTGTAGATAGGGTCTCTTTCTGTCACCTAGGCTAGAGTGCAGTGGCTCCATCATAGCTCACTGCAACCTCAAACTCCTGGGCTCAAGTGATTCTCCTGCCTCAGCCTCCTATGTAGCTGAGACTACAGGCCCATGCCACCACACCCAGCTAATTTTTTTATTTTTTATTTTTTTGTAGAGACAACGTCCTGCTATGTTATCTAAGCTGGTCTTAAACTACTGGCCTCAAGCGATTTTCCTGCCTTGGCCTCCCAAAGTGCTAGGATTACAGGTGTCAATCACCATGCTTGGCTGGGAAAACCTTTAAAAGAAGGCTTTGCCCAGGCCCAGCTGGCATTCCTAGTGAATTCTGTCATACATTTAAAGAAGAATTAATACCAATTCTTCACAAATTCTTCCAAAATATAGAAGAGGAGGAAGCACTTTCCAATACATTCTATGAGGTTTGGTGCCAAAATCAAAGACATCACAAGAAAAAAAAAAAGACTAATATCTCTTTGAATATTGATGCAAAAATTCTCAATAAAATATGAGCAAACTGAATCCAGTAGCATATAAAAAACGATTATACTCCAACCAAGTAGGATTTATTCTAGGAATGCAGGAAGGGACGAAAACTGCATGATCATTTTGTTGGATGCAAAAAAAGTATTTGACAAAATTAAATACTGTTCATGATAAAAGCAATGAATAATCAGGAATAGAAGGGAACTTCCTCAACCTAATAAAGGGCATCTATGAAAAACCAACAGCTAACATCATACTTAATGGTAAAATATTGAATGCGTCCCCACTAAGGTTTGCAAAAAGATAAGAATGCCCCCTCTCACCACTTCTAATCAACATATTGCTGCAGGTTCTATCTAGGGAAATTGGGCAAGAAAATTAAAATGCATCCAGATTGGATAGAAAGAAGTAAAACTACTTCTATTTGGAGATGACATGATCTGTATATAGAAAGCACTAAGGGATCTACTAAAATGCTATTTGAACTAATAAAGGAATTTAGCAAGATTGCAGGATATGAGGTCAGTATACAAATTCAGTTGTATTTCTATACATTTGCAGCAAACAATCTGAAAATGAAATTAAGAAAGCAATTCCATGTACAATAGCATGAAAAGGAATAAAAGACTTAGGAATAAATAAAAGAAGTATAAAACTTATAAAACCTACAAAACATTGTTGAAAGAAATTTAAAAAGACCTAAATAAATGGAAAGACACTCCATGTTCATGTATCAGAAGACTTAATATTGTTAAAATGGCGATACTGCCCAAATCAACCTATTCATTCACTGGAATCTCCATCAAAATTCCAGTGACAGCCTGGCTTGGTGACACAAACCTACAGTCCCAGCTACTCAGGAGGCTGAGTCTGGAGGATGTGTTGAGCCCAGGAGTGTGAGGCCAGCCTGGGGAACACAGGGAGACCCCGTCTCTCTTTTTTTTTTTTTGAAACAGAGTCTCACTCTGTTGCCAGGGCTAGAGTGAGTGCCATGGCGCCAGCCTAGCTCACAGCAACCTCAAACTCCTGGGCTCAAGCAATCCTTCTGCCTCAGCCTCCCAAGTAGCTGGGACTACAGGCATGTGCCACCATGCCCAACTAATTTTTTTCTATATATTTTTAGTTGGCCAATTAATTTCTTTCTGTTTATAGTAGAGACGAGGTCTCGCTCTTGCTCAGGCCAGTTTCGAACTCCTGACCTTGAGAGACCCCGTCTCTTAAAAAAAATTCACCTGCACTCTTTGTAGAAATTGACAGGCTGGTCCCAAAATGTATGTGGAAATGCAAGGGACCCAGAATAATCAAAGCAATCTTGAAGAAGAACAAAGTTGGAGAATTTACACTTCCTGATTTCCAAACTTACTACAAAGCTATAATCATCAAGATTAGTGTGGTACTGGCATGGGGACAGACATATATATTAATGGAAAAGAATTGAGAATCCAGAAATAAGCTCTCTTACCTTTACAGTCAATTGATTTTTAATAAGGGCACCAAGATAATTAATGAAGGAAAGAAGAGTTTTTCCAACATGTGGATTGAGACAACTGGATAGTCATGTAGAAAAGAATGAAGTTGAACCCCGTACTTCACACCGTACACAAAAATTATTTCAAAAGGGATCATAGGTCTAAATGTAAGAGCTAAAACTATAAAACATTTAGAATAAAACATAGGAATAAACGTTCTTGATCTAGGGTTAGGGAATGGTTTCTTATTACGACACTAACAGCACAAGTGACAAAAGAAACATCTATATAAATTGGACTTCTTCAAAATTAAAAACTGTTGTGCTTCAAAGGATAACATGAAGACAGTGAAAAGACAGCCTACTAATTGGGAGAAAATGTTTGTACATTATACGGTTGATAAAGGACTTGTATTCAGAACATATAAAGAATGCTTGCAATTCAACAATAAAAAGACAACCCCATTTACAAAATGGACAAAGGATTTGAATAGACATTTTCCAAAGAAGATGTATTAATGGTCAACAAGCACATGAAAAGATGCTCAACATCATTAGTCATTAGGGAAATGCAAATCAAAAGCATAATGAGATACTATTTCACATCCATTAGGGTGGCTAAGAATTTCTTAAAAATAAACAATAACAAGTATTGCTGAAGATGTAAAGAAATTGAAATCCTCATTAATTACTGATGGGAATGTAAAATAGCATTGCTGCTTTGGAAAACAGTTTGGCAGTTCCTCAAAATATTAAACATAGAGCCACCATATGACCCAGCAATTCTACTTCTCAGTATGTACCCAAAAGAATATATGTTCACACAAAAATTTTTACACAAAAGGTCATAGCAGCATTATGTGTAATGTAAGTGACCCAAATATCTATCAAATGATGAATGGATAAATTTTTAAACGTGGTATATTTACACAATGGAATATTATCTGACCAAAAAGAATGAAGTACTGATACATGCTACAATATGGATGAACCTTGAAAACATTATGCTAAGTGAAAGAAATCAGACACAAAAGGCTACATATTCTATGATTCCATTTATGTGAGTTGTCCAGAGCAGGCGAATCTATAGAAGCAGAAAGTGGTTGCCTAGGGCTGGGCTAGGGATTTTAGAGGATGTTGGTAGAAAATGGGGAGTGTATGCTAATGAGTACAAGCTTGCTTTCTGGGGTGATGAAAATATCCTAAAATTGATTGTGATGATGGTTGTACAACTTTTGTAATATACTATAATCAATAGAACTGAATCCTTTAAATAGGTGAATTGTATGGTATGTGAATTATATATCTCAATAAAGCTGTTGTTTTAAAAATGGGGTATGGGGTATGTCTTCCCTGAGTTCAGACACTGCAAACAGCAGCTGGGTTTACCATTGCTCTCCCTTCCCCCTGGATCTTCCTTCCTGACTGCTGGAGCCCCATGGCAACAAGGGAAGCTCCAGCCTGCTTGTGGTCCTCCCTTACTGACTGCCTGTTCTGTGCACTTCGGGCTTGCTGAGCCAGCCCCACGGTTTCGTAAAGCCAATTCCTTGTAACAAACAAACTTGTTCTGCTTCTCCAGTTGAAATCTGTTATAGAAACCAATGGCCAAAAGGGTTTATCTCAATATTTATCTCAGGAACCTGGGGTAGGTTTCTGGTTGAGGATTAAGGGACCCTGGATTCTGCCAGAGATCAAATCCCTACCCACTTTTAGAATGATTGTAGACTAGGCTTTGGGCAGACGGTAGAGCAGCGGTTGGGATTGGAAGAACAGCCCCTCAGGATCAGGTCCTGCCGAGTCTTTCCTCCTCCAAGGGGAGGAGCTGTCTCTCTTCTCGGCCATGGGCTTAATTTTTAAGCTCAATGGGTAAAGAAAAAAGCTGGGGAATATTGAGTGTCCAGGGGACATTTATTGCCTAACCTGACGTTTTCCTTGCTGCAGAGAATCATCCCTTATTTTAACAGCCTTGATTCTATCCGTGCCTTCACTCATTCCTCTCAAAGGACTTAATTGATCTGTGAGTTTGGAGAAGAAAATGGGCGTGTGTCGCCTGACCACATCATCCTTCTCTGGAAATTGAGCTTTCTTCAGGAAGCCACACTTTCTTTTGCTCTTCCATCCCATAAATTTTACTTATACAGTACGTCCTCACTTAATGTTGTTGATAGGTTCTTGGAAACTGTGACATGAAGTGAAACATAATAATAAAACCAATTTTACTATGAGCTAATTGATAAAACAAGAGTTAAGTTCCTCCGACATATTTCTGGTCACAAAAACATCACCAAACTTCTAAATAAAGACTCAAAACACTTGTATTTTAATGTTAATTTAAACATTAAAATAATTGTGAGCTATACATGCATTTAAGAAAGATTAATAGAAAACAAGTGAGATAATTATTTACCCAATTTTTGGTGAATCAGTGAATGACAGCAGTCGTAGTGGCAAGTGGGTTGAATCGAGGAATAAATGTTTGCAAAGTGAAAATGGCCAGGAGCGCCTCCTGCCACCATGAAGTTCAAAACCAAACCATAACAGATATGGTAGGCTCGACGAGAGCTTTCATCAGGCATTGTCACAGGTTTGTATGATCACTGTAGACTTCACGAATTGTTATATGACCATAATTTTATTCATTCATTCTCCAACCCACTTACTCCAGTTCAGGGGGTGGGTGGCTGGAGCTGGAGTCCATCTGCCCGCAGGTAAATGTCATATGATCTGTTCGAATCTTTTAATAATAAAGATGATATGTTTTCTCCTCCCAATCCCTAACCTCTTACACTTTATCTTTTCCGTTATCGATTGATTGAGAATGTGATGAGGAGTGGTCGTTATTGGCCCCCTCAAAGAACTCAGCACGAGCCAACAGAAGGAGCAATTTACAGAAGAGTGTTGGACATGCACAATAGTAATTCCTGGAGTAACGATTAGAATCTTAGACTCAGAATTGGAAGGGATCCTAGAGATCATCTGGCAGCTAGATTCTAACCCACAGAGGTTAAGTAATGTGTCCAAAGTTCCCCAGCTAGTGACATGTCAAAACTAGAATCCAAATTTTCTTTCAGCCCACTGCACTTTCCACCACACCCTGCTGCTTCTATAACATGCTGAGATAAAAAATAGCACGTTATGCTATTTTTTTCTCACTTTATCTGCTTCCCTGAGGATCAGACTTTTGTCATTGCTATAGACAAAGAAATAAATGCACTTTAGGTTAAAGAATTTTCCCATGGTAATGGGGCTTATCAGAGGTAGCACTGGAAATGAAATATAGTACTCTAATTTTAGCCCAAGGCTGTACTCATGAGATTATTTTTTCTGACAAAATGCCAAACTGAAATAAATAGAAGAGTGGGACAGCGTGGAAGTACAGTTGCTGTGGCAGAGTCTCTGGTTCATATATTAATTCAGCCAGCGTTCTCTGGTTCCTTTTCTAGCATGATGTCACGGTATGTTGTGGTATTAAAATTTCCTCCAAAAGAATAGAAGGAAACAAGTAGGATGGGGTGTCACTGCCTAACTCCAAAGCCTGTGATCTTAATTAACTCTGATGTTGACTGCCTGCCCAGATCTGTAAGGTGCAAAGGTAAATTTTTAGACTGTAAAATGAAACTTTAAACAAATTTCTAGAAGCAGTTAACTTATACATTATTCATTAAAGTAATAGAATTTAGCGCTGGTATATTATGAGTTTCTTTAAATAACTGTCCCTGCAGTTTTATTGCTTGAAATGCAGTAATGTGAAAGATACACGTTAGGCCACAATCAGGACAGCACGGAGAATTATTTTACAGACTTTGCTATCTGTGAGTGAAGCCATTACTCTGCTTTCTACAAAAGAATTTTTTTTTTCTACAAAAGAATTTGACTTGATTTTCTACAAGAAGTCTTTCATCTTTTTTTTTTTTTTTTTTTTTTTTTGAGACAGAGTCTCACTCTGTTGCCCAGGCTAGAGTGCCATGGCATCAGCCTAGCTCACAGCAACCTCAAACTCCTGGGCTCAAGCGATTCTCCTGCTTCATCCTCCAAAGTAGCTGGAACTACAGGCATGCGCCACTGTGCTTGGCTAATTTTTTCTATATATTTTTAGTTGTCCAATTAATTTCTTTGTATTTTTAGTAGAGGTGGGGTCTCACTCTTGCTCAGGCTGGTTTTGAACTCCTGACCTTGAGCCATCGGCTCACCTCGGCCTCCCAGAGTGCTAGGATTACAGGCGTGAGCCACCACACCGGCCAGAAGTCTTTCATCTTATCTGCTTTCCACGTTGAAAATTAAAAAATTCATTCATTCACAAAGCAGTATTTAAGCACCTCTTGTGAATCAGGCACTGTTTTAGGCCTTCAGAATAGAGTGATATTAATATATAGAACAAAGTTTCTGACCCATTGAACAGAGGTTATCGTACAATAATAAGTCCAATAGAACCCCTTATTTGCTGCTGTTAGAGACAGGCATAACTCCTCTTTAATAAAGTTGTTACACTTGTCTCCTTAGGGGGCAAAAAAAAAATTTTGGGTCAAATAAGTTTGGGAAATAATGCAGCGGTAGTCCCTTTTAATGCTTCAAAATACATACTTGCTTATTAAAGCCCCTAGATATTAGACAATAGAGAAATCTGTTTAACTATGTTTCCCTAAATTATGTGAACATTTCAACTTTATTTTTCTTTTTTGGAATAGTACGTCTTAATCGCCTGTGGAATGAGTGTTCCAAGAAGGCATCTTTAGAAAATACTGAGTTGTAAAAATTTATTATCATACATGGGATAAAAGCTTCCATGTCTTTCATGATGTTGACAGTTTAAAAGTGAACAGACAATTAATTTGTAGAATGTCACTCTGTTTGCGTTTGCATTACGTTTCTCGTGATGAGATTCAGGTTATGTTTATTTTTTTGAGGTGTACCACGGGAGCCATGTTACGTTCTTCTCAGAGCATCACCAGGTGACAACAATGTTAATTTGTCTGTTTCTATGAGTGTTGCCTCTTATTATTTTGTTAAGATGGTTTTTGTAAAATTTCTTCACATAAAATTAATAAGCATTTTGTACATATGAATTTCATATGAATTTGTACATATGAAAGTTATTAATAAGTAGTTTGTGGAGAGCCACTATGGTATTATGTAAATATCCTGTTCCTCATCACATTTTCTTCCACTAATTTTAGCATCAGTTGTTGATTCTTGCCCAAAACAATTGTTACTATAATGGTTGACAAATGGTGCTATTCTAGTTCCATTATTCTTTCTACATTTATTAGTTGGTGTTCTGTTATAAGGTAAAGCTTTCCCTTCTCCCTCATTTATTTATTCATTCACACATATTTATATGAGGATGGACTCATGGATTCCTGTTTTATTCAATGGGTGATAATCTGTTGCTTTCATTATTTATTTTGATGTTCAAATTGTTCCAGATTTAGCTAATGGAAGCCCTTCAAACTGGTTCTTGTCCTTCTAACGCGTCCTCATCATTCTTTGAGTACTTTCTTATTTTCATGCTCAAAAAATGTTCCAGGAACATTTTGTAATTTCCTTGTTCCAGCCCTAAAATCAACCATTTCTTTAAGGATTTCTGGATCCTGTTAATGGAGAATGGTATTCAGAAGCCACCATCTGCATCTGCATGCTAGGTGTGATCATTACTGCTAGAAGATCACTGCTTCCAGGTTTAGTTTTCTCCCTTTCAGTATTGTTAATTGCCTCCTCTGTCAGTGAGAAAGCTGGCTCCCATTATGTCAATACACTCACTTAATCTCCCTGTATGTAACCAATCTCCCACCCTTATGACTGCCTTGTGGACCAAGATATCGACCTCCATCAAGGCCATTGTCTAGTGGAAATGAGGCCTCTTCTAAACCAACCAACCCCATTTCTCTTCCCACTATAACTTGAAAAATGCATTACACAAAGCAGTAGAGATCCTTTTTTTAATACTAATTCCTATTCTGTATGCAAAAGTATATATATAAAATTTGAGATTCCATTTATATAATTTATTATAATTTAAAGAAATGCATTTTACTACAGAAATTAATGCTGTAAGTATTATAATGGGAATTTCTTTTTAATCTGAAATTTCTGGCTTTGTGTTTATAGGTCTGTTATGACATAATGAGAGTATTTGCTCAACTGCTCTCTGGATACACAATTTGACAAATGAAACCTGACCAGAAGGGAAAAAATTAGTGGGAATTTTAAAAATTAAATTAACCACAGGTATCAATTGTTTTTTTAAAAAAGTGATCTTAAAAAGGTAATGAAAGTCCCAGATCTCATTTTTAACTCAATACATGTGTTCTAAAATATTTACCATGTTATTTTAATCATTGTGATTATTGATAATAACATTGATCTGTACAAGCATTATTGTTTAAAAAGCACCTAACAAAAATCTCAATCAATCTTTTCCCAGCTCTATGGAGTAGATGGGCATTATCTCAATTTTACAGGCAGATGACAGGCTTATTGAGGTTATACAACTTGTTGAAGATGGCCCAACTATTAGGTGGCAGAAATGGTAGGTAAACACTGTTCTTTTAACTCATAATTTATTGTTCCCTTTTCATTTTTCTTTCATTTCATCTGTCCTGTTTGCCAGATTATAAATGGATAACTGCATTCTCAAGTAGTTTACTAATTATGTCACCTAGCCTTAGATCATTCAGTCAACTGTGATAGATTTCATTTCTTCAGAGTAGCAGAAAATGCGTGCTGTTCCTCAATATTTATTCCCCCCCCCCCCGATTCCATAGTAATGGAATGTTTAGCATGGAAAATGGCCACCCCAGAATAAAGTTCATTTCCTATCCTGCTTGTCAGGTAGGTGTGGCCATGTGATAAAGATAGTAATGCTGACAGCTTCTAGGAACCTTCCCTCAAGTGTACCCTCTTTCTTTTTGTCACTTCCTTCACCGGTTTCCTGGAGCAGAGATCCTCTCTGGATAATAAGCATTAGGGCTATACCCTGAGAATGTCATCAGGGTGGTGAGCTAGAAGGAGACTCCTGGGTCCTAATGACTTTATGGAACAGAGCTACTATACCAATCCTGGACTATAAATTTTCAGACTTTTAGGAGAGAAAACTTCTACTTTGTTTAAGTCACTGATTTTTTTTTTCTTTTGTAAAAAGCAAGAAGGGAGATTTTTTTTTTTTAAAGAGACATGGTATCGCTATGTTGCCCAGGCTGGAGTGCAATGGAGTGCAGTGGCTAGTCACAGGTATGATCATAGAACACTGCAGCCTCGAACTCCTGGGCTCAAGACATCCTCCTGCCTCAGCTCCCCCAGTGGCTGGGACTGCAGGTACGCACCACCACGCCCTGCTAAACGACTGATATTTTGAATTGGCCAATCACATCCCAATGTATACATTCAATATCCATCTGTGGATTCTACTTATTTTCCCAACATCCATTTAAGCCTTCTACCATTATGGACTAGCCTGGCTGGCCAGGTGCGGTGGCTCACGCCTGTAATCCTAATACTCTGGGAGGCCGAGGAGGGTGGATCGTTAGAGCTCAGGAGTTTGAGACCAGCCTGAGCAAGAGCGAGACCCCGTCTCTACTAAAAAAGTAGAAAGAAATTAGCTGGACAACTAAAAATATATATAGAAAAAATTAGCCAGGCATGGTGGCACATGCCTGTAGTCCCAGCTACTCAGGAGGTTGAGGCAGGAGGATCACTTGAGCCCAGGAGTTAGAGGTTGCTGTGAGCTAGGCTGACGCCACGGCACTCTAGCCCAGGCAACAGAGTGAGACTATCTCAAAAAAAAAAAAAAATGATGAACCAGCCTGGCGATTGTATGAAATTGACACTCCGCATCCAGGGCCAGACTCTTATAGATTTAGGGCCCCTCCAAGTAATTTCAACATAGCCAGGGGGGAGGGGGTGGGTAGTGACTAGTTCAGTGATGAGCACCTGAGCCAATTAGCTTATGGCCTTCCCCAACCCTGGTGGTTGATTCCCATAGAACACAAATAGTGTGAGGTTTGGGAGAGGCATCCTCTCCCCAGGGAAGGATTTAGTTCTAGATGTAAACATGGAAGCATGTGGCTTTAGAGAAACCAGGCTGAAGTTGGTGCTGATTAGGGAAGGAAGGTAGAACCAAAAGAATTGTGGGTGTTTTCCTTCAGATTGCATCAAACCTAAAACCTGCCCGACTTGTGGTCTTTTCAGGAGAGTGAGGCAACAAACATCTAGTTATATTGTTTAAGCTGATTCGAATTGCCTTTTCTGTTAATTGCATCATAAGTCAACTGAAACACTTTCCAATAGCTTTGGGATTATACCAACGTCCAATCATGTAGATTGACATTTCCACGGTAGTTTTTTTTTTTTTTGACAAGTTTAAACACAACTCTGATGGATTCCTACTTTATTCAATGAATGATAACCTGTTGCTATCATTATTTATTTTGATGTTCAAATTGTCCCAATGTAACACAACTTTTTCCCACTGTTTACCCCGTTGTTTTTTTCTCTAACTTTATATTCAGAATAATCTAGAAGGCTGAGATGGATGTGTTAAAATTCAAATGTGGAGTTTACCCTCTCTGGAAACTCACTCCTTCTTGGTTTTCTTATTTTGTCTCATTTCTCTACCTTTTTCTTTGCCCCTTTCTCAAATTGTTTCTGTACTCACCCCATCATGGGTCTTCTCCAGCTCCCCAAACCTTAGGCATGTCCTAAGGCTTAGTTTTCTGTTTTTTTTTTTTAATTTCATCTTAAAAAATGTATTTCTTCAATTGACAAAATTGTATATATTTGTAGTGTACAACATGATGTTTTGAAATATGTATACATTGTGGTTCAGTTGAGCTAGGTAGCATATGCACTGCCCCACACACTTACGTTTTTGTGCTGAGAACACTGAAAATCTGCTCTCTTTGCAATCTTCAAGAATACGGTGTTAGTAACTATAGTCATCAGGCTTTACATCAGCGTCCCAGAGCTTTTTCATCTCACTATTGAAAGTGTGTACCCCCTGACCAACATTTCCCCACTGCCCTCATCCCCCAGCTCTGGCAGCCTCCATTCTACCCTCTGCTTGTCTGAGTTCCATTTATAGATTCCACATATGAGTGAGATCATGCGGTATTTCTTTTTGTGCCTGGCTTATTTCACTTAATATACTATCCTGCAGGTAAATCCATGCTGTCACAAATGACAACGCTTAGTTCTTGACCCCCTGATTTAATGTGAAGTCGTTCTCAAAGGTGCTGTTCACTCTTGTATCTTCAAATAATCACCTTTCCAGTTGTCTCTTTGTGTTTCAGGCCTCCATTTCCAACTCCACTAGGAGGCACTGTAGCCGCCTAAATGCAGTAACCTAAAACTGAGCTAATCTTTCATTTAAGATTAACTCTCTCTCTGAGAAGTTTTTCATCTGTTCAGTTCAGACTTAGGGGGAAAAAAAGAGAGAGAGAGAAGAAAAGAAGTTTTCCTATTCTTGCCTAAGCATATCACGCTCAGTCTCTCAGTATCAAAACTTTGAAGTCATCTTATCTTTTTCCCTTTTCTCCCACACTTAGCCCATCACCAAAGTGTGGTTTCTTCTTCCGTAACATTCTCAAGGACCACTACCATTGCACAGCCCTTCACGATTTCACATCTGGATAAATGCATTTATTATTTAACTTGTTCTCTCTAAGCTTCCAACCCATTTTATATGTGAATTCTGAAATAAGACTCCTTAAAAACCCTTATACTAGTATTTAAGGCCTCCCAAAGTGGTTCTTTACTCAGCTACCCAAACCCATCGCCCTCTACTTGCTTACACTAACCAGACAAGTGACGTACACGAATGCCCACAAATGCTCCCCGAATGCCACATTCTGATCTCTTTGCTCACATCCTTCCCCCCTTTCTGAAATGCTTTCTTTCTTCTTATACACTGTTTAATCTTATCTCTTTTTCAAAACTAAGCTCAAGTTCCTGCAAGGTGGTTCACACCCGTAAATCCCAGCATTCTGAGAGGCTGAGGTGGGAGGATCACTTGAGGCCAGGAGTTCAAGACCAGACTGGGAGACAATTTTTTGTCTCCACAAAAAATTTAAATATTAGCCAGGCATGGTGGCGCATGCCTATAGTTCCAGCTACTTGGGAGGCTGAGGCAGAAGGATCACTTGAGCCCAGGAACTTGAGGTGACAGGAGCTTATGATGACACCATTGTACTCTAGCCCAGGCAACAGAGTGAGACCCTAACTCAAAATAAATAAATAAATAAATAAATAAAATCTAAGCTCAGGTCATAATTCCTCAAAGAAGTAGTTTCTAAGGTGCTAGGATGGGGGTCCCTCTCCACCTTTTCCCTTTTTCTTCCCCGAGTCAGATACATGTCAGGCCAATCTAATAGAACACACCCAGCCTTTTAGCAAACCTTCAGCACGTGCAGAAAACACCTGCAGGATGTTTAGCCTTACCTGTTAAAGCAATCCAATTGTTTTACATATACCACAACCTGAGGGCAGACCGCTAAGAAGGCCTCTTTTTCTCTTTCTACCTTGAGTTTTCAGAGTTGGAAACCCCAACCCCATTTAAAGGAAGCAGACTAGGTCAAAAGACTGACAATTGGCACAAGCAGCAGTGGATCCCTGGAATCAAGAGAAAGGGAGATTAAAAAGAGACAGGGAGAGACACTCTAGATACAGGGGAGGAGGCTTCCCTGCTAAGGGAATAGGGAAGGAGTGGCTGAGAACTGGCCCCAGTGAGAGAATTTGGGGGAGTAGAATCCGGTAGAAGAAACAGAGTTGTTAACTGCTGTATCTCCCGTGCTAGAAGTAAAAGGCTGTTTTGTACATTCTTTCAGACTATGTGAACTTGCCCTTCTTGGTAAGGCCAAGGAGTAAGACCACTTGGGGTCAAGTACAAAACTATCCCCTCGTTTCTAGAATATAAATACAATGTATCAGCCAGAGTGCTGGCTGGAAATAGGCGACACACAAAGGGTTTCACTGAAGGGTTTAATAAAGGGACTGTTTTCAGAGGTTTGGGCAGAGTTGAGGGACCCAAAGGCTAGTCAAGTAGCCAGGGATTAACAGCAGCTAAAAGCTATTACCACCGTAGGCCTGAAGAGACAAGGGAGCAGTGTCTCCAGAGACCCGGGCAGCTAGCTGGGGCCGTGGAGGAGAGACTGCCTGGCAGTAGCTGTGGCCGTAGAGCAGCGCAGCCCCTGCCAGCACCACGCAGGGCGGTGGGGAACCAGTTCCTATCTCTTTCCCTCTTCCCATTACCAGGAGCAATGCTTCTCTTTGGCCATGCCCAGTGGGAAACCACAGAATAAGGGAGCACAGGGCATGCAGTCCTTGGAGATCCTCTTTCTAAGGCACAGAGGAGGGCAGAGGAAGAGCAGATGATGGCTCTGCGGTGAGAGGATAAACCCAGCATGTGTAGCGCACTGGAGCCACAGTGATTGTTCTGTACTCCGAATCCCATAGCACTTACAGCTCACGGCCTCACTTCCACTGTCGGCAGCCGTCCTGAGTGCTTTCTGTAAGTACTAGATGCTTTCGGATGATGCACAGATTAATCAGGTATGGCTCCCTGTAGCAGCTCAGATCTGGTGGGCAACTGTTGGACACTTAGAATTTGCTGCTTTATATCGTGTGTTATCTTCTTTAGTGGGTGCAGTGAGTTGGACTTCTTCAGATTGCAGGAGCAGAGATGTGTTTGAGTCTTCTTTTGTGGTGGGAGTTCTGTGTCAGGCTCCACATAAAACTAGAATCTTAGTCTAGATACTGTGGCAAATCTAGTGACACCTACATTCACAGGCTTTGTAAATACGGCCTCTGACTGAGATGACTGTGGCTCTCTGCTCCCCACACCTGTCTCCCACTCTTGTAACCCTGTCTGCCAGCCACTCACTGGTCTGCTTTGTATGTCTCAGATTCCCTGAAAGAGGATTGAATTGGGCCAGTTTATCCCTCTCTGTCCCTGTTATACAGAGTTCTTCTAAAAGCCACCTGACATGGTAGTGTTTTTCTTTATGCACAGTCTACAGGTGAACAGTTATGTCCTGAGTAGCCAGACCACATGAGACAATAGGGCAACTGTAGTGAACGTCTGTCATTCAAAGCTGCACCAAATCTTCTAAACATTCTCTCCCCTTATCATAGTCCCTTGGAAGAAATCCTACCTTCTCAGGGCAGAACCCCAAACTCCCTTTCCCAGCTTTCCTTCTTGTTAGGGTGCAGACATGTGATGTAGATTCTGCTAATTAGATTCAAGCCCTCGTTTCAAAATGGAGTTACGCAGGGCAAGAGGGAGAGCACAGGGCATGAATTTTGTAGGTGCAGATCCTGGCAAAGATGCTGTGGTTCTGAAGTGAGCCATGGAACCCAAAGAGGAAATGGACATCCACATCTACTCTTCTTCTAGATCCCATTTCCAGACAACCTTTAGTTTCCCTGAGGATGAAGTCTTCATACACAGAAAAGGCCATCAAAATAGTTGCTGACGCCTTGCAGCCAGAGACAGTTTTTCAAAATGCAATTTGGGTAATTACCCTGTAAAGGCTCTAGTGTGCCTCAACCATTGCCAAGGGAAGACATGACTAGGCTTTTCTGTTGTTCTAAGAGGATGAGAGACGGTAGGGCAGAGCCCAGTGCATAGCGAGGGCCAGCCTACATCAACTGACTCCCAACTGACCCAGAGATACAGTGAGCTTGCTCAGCCCAGCCTACATCAGCTGACCCCCAGCTGACCTCAAAGCACATGAGCAAGTCCAACTAAGATTAGTAGAGCTGCCCCATCCAGCCCAGATCAGCCAACCCCCAGGTAACGCTGAGACACGTGAGCAAGGCCGGCCGAGCTCAGCAGACCTACTCTTCTCTACCCAGCAAAAACCAACTAATCCCCAGCTGATCCACAGTTTCATTGTCAACAAGATTGAGCTACTCATCGAACTGAATATGGCCTGGGTCTCCTGTGGCTCAAGGACTGGGTTTTATATTGAGAAGATGCTTAAGTAGCCCAGCACTCTTGCCTTTGCAAGGAGAGTGCCATCTAGCACCCAGTGCCGCCTAAGATTCATCTATGCAGCAGCCTGAGGGGCTTCTGTGTAGTGGAACATGTCACCACCACATGCAGGCATCATTTGAAAATAATGCTCTCCTCGCTCACTGTTGGACTCAACATTCTAGAAATGTGAAGACTGAAAACACCACTTGCTTTGTCTTCATTTTTTAAAGGTAAAACTAATGAAGTATGTTGAAACCTTTTGTAGGGCTCTCCATGAGCCTCTGGTATCCCACCCCACTCACCTTCAGAGGCCAGACAAAAACTAAGGAGGGAGCTGAGAACAGGGAGTTTTCTGTGACCTTTGTGGTCTGGATAAAGCCTTCAGGGGCTCAGAAAAAACATTTATCTCCCATCAAGAGCGGGAGAAGCGGGGGTGCAGTGACTCGTGGCTGTAATCCTAGCACTCTGGGAGGCTGAGGCAAGGGATCACTTGAGCTCGGGAGTTTGAGACCAGCTTGAGCAAGAGCGAGATCCCCGTCTCTACAAAAAAGACAAAAATTAGCCAAGTGTGATGGCGCATGCCTGTAGTCCCCCCTATTCAGGAGGCTGAGGCAGGAGGCTCACTTGAGCCCCAGGAGCTTGAGGTT
Source organism: Lepilemur ruficaudatus (assembly GCA_963574885.1). Taxonomy (NCBI): domain Eukaryota; kingdom Metazoa; phylum Chordata; class Mammalia; order Primates; family Lepilemuridae; genus Lepilemur; species Lepilemur ruficaudatus. The sequence continues at coordinate 4,019 of CAUYRT010081582.1, read as the reverse complement.
GCCGTGAGCTATGATGACACACCACTGCACTCTAACCCTTGGGACAGAGCAAGACCCTATCTCAAAAAAAACACAAACACACTCTAGCCTGGGGCAACAGAGTGAGACTCTGTCTCAAAAAAACAAAAAACAAAACAAAACAAAAAAAACCCAAACAAAAAACAAAACCAACAACAAAAAAATTGAGAGTGGGAGAGCCAGTGTTTCACTGGCTCCGCTTCCCCACCTCCATTGAGGTCTGTGCCTGCTGCCAGCCACTGGTTTGGTCCTGGGTGGAATGCTCACTGGTGATCTCTGCATCTGATGTGGCTGGCAGGGTTTCAGAGTGATGGTGCTGATGCTGTGGGTCATACCTATCCTGGGACACTATGCCAGGTGGTGGCAACATGGCCAGGGGACCTCATCCCAGGCCCAGGTCTTCATGGATTGCTGTGGGAAATGGTGGTATTCAGTCACAGTTGTGTTTTTAATTATTCTTTTTCTTTCTTTCTTTCTTTTTTTTTTTTGAGACAAATTCTGACTCTGTTGCCCTGAGTAGAGTGCCGTGGCATCATCATAGCTCACTGCAACCTTAAATTCCTGGGCTCAAGCAATCCTCCTGCCTCAGCCTCCCAAGTAGCTGGGACTACAGGTGCACACCACAATGCCTGGCTAATTTTTCTATTTTTAGTAGAGACGGGGTCCTGCTCTTGCTTATGCTGGTCTCAAACTCCCAACCTCAAGGGATCCTCCTGCCTCAGCCTTCCAGAGTGCTAGGATTACAGGCATGAGCCACCTCACCTGGCCTTATTTTTAATTATTCAAAGCTTACTTTATGCAAGTAGAGACAAAGAACTGACTACTGAAATTTTTGCCCTTATGGAGAAAGACATCAAATTTTTGACAAGCTTAGCCTCATTCAAAAAGAATTTGGAAAAGGCTATATACTGAACGATTCCAACTATATGACATTCTGGAAGAGGCCAAACTATGGAGCCAGTAAAAAAGATTAGTGGTTACCAGGGATTGGGAGGAGGTAGGGGTGAGTAGGCAGAGCACAGAGGATTTTAGGGCAGTGAAATTATTCTGTACAGTTCTACAGTGGTGGATACATAATACATACCATTATACATTTCCAGAAACCCAAAGAATGTACAACACCAAGGGTGAACCCTAATGTAAACTGTGGACTTTGGGTGATAATGATGTGTCAATGTAGGTTCATCAGTTGTAACAAATGTACCCCTGTGGTGTGGAATGCTGATAGCAGAGGAGGCTGTGCATGTGTGGGAACAGGGGGTATATGGGAATGCCCTGTACTTTCTGCTTAATTTTACTGTGAACTGCTCTAAAAAATAAAGTTTATTAATTTTTAAAAAATCTGAGACTTACAGAAAAGTTGCAAGTACAGTACAGAAATATTTTCTTGTTTAATCTAAAACCATTTGGGAGTAATTTGCCAACCTGATGCCCCATCATCCCCAAATACTTTAGAGGGTGTAAGTAGCACATTCTCCAATATAACCACAACATAACCATCAAAATCAGAACCATATCATTGGTAATTAATACTGTCTAATTCTGAGACCCTCTTAAGTTTCATCAGTGGTCCAGTAATATACTTTACAGCAAAATGAAGGATCCACTACAGGAAGAAAAAAAGAATTTAGAGGCCTTGAATCAATTCTAATGGAAGTCACATTTGAGAACAAAGGATCAAAAATACAAAAACTTGAGGACATTAAAGAAGAACTGGAAATTTCCAGCTCTCTTCTTGATCTTAAAGAGTTTGAGAAAAGAACTGATAGAAGAGAAATCTGAACTTTTAAAACAAGTTGAGCTGATAGTTGGCATCATAAGAAAGATTCAATCTTTAGAAGATGCATCGAAACACATAAAATTTCAAGTAGCTGCCACCAAAACAGCTTTCAAAATACCTGACAAGAATGAAAACAATTTCAGAATCATGAAAAGATGCTTTGGATTAAAGTTTTGACCTTCAAGAAAGCATTAAGCTGTATTCACAAGAGGCTGAAGGATGGAAAGGACGATCAAGTGAACTTACCCAACAGGAAAAAAGTGAGAAACACTGAAGTACACATGGGAGAAGTGATGAGTTCTAAATGATAAAGAAAGTCAGAGCAAGCCTCTGGATGAACATGTGCTAAAAATGAGAGATTGGGCTGTCACTTCTGGAGAAGAGGACTCAGAATGTTGAGAATGTGAAATTGGATATAATGAAGGTAAACCAAAAGGAGTTTGAAGAAATGGATTGGTACAGCTGAGTTACTTATTTAAAATCTCTTGAAGGAAAAAGAAACCCAATTGTACACCAAATCAACTAAAGAAAGTAAATTAATTGACACACTTAAAGATCATATTAAAAGTCTCTAAATGAGTAAATGCCATTGCAGTTAGAAAAAAAACAACCCAGGAAGGGAGAGGCCCAAGCTCTGGCAGAAACTTCAAGTTCTTTCAGAATTGCATCAAGGAAAAGAAATGAATTTTCACAAAAAAAATTTAGAGATAATTTGCCCTGTAAATCTAGAAGAGAATTTTTCCAAAGCAGATGTAAAGATCAGTCAGGCATGCGAAGAGCTGAACACCTATAAAATAGGAACCAAAATTCTTTCAGAAAAATTCAAAAGAACTGCTGGCTATTATCAAAAGTAGTTTATTCCCAATAAAAGAGAGGCTTATGATGATGAGTTGAGAGCTCTCTTGGCTGAGAGAAACCTTGATAATGTAAGAAGAAAAAAATGCATGTGTTTAAATATTTGGAAAAGGATCTTTATGTTCCTGACATTCCAAATGGAATATTTGACAGAGGCCCAAGAGGATCACTGTGGAATTCTCTGAATGAACAAGATCCCTGAGGGAGAAGGAATATAATGTCATGGAGATCTGGGCTCCAGTGTCCTGTGTGGATCATATGCACCCCCATAGGGTCAGGATCCCAGGAGAAGGATCTTCCATCAGACCAACTCCATCTTGAAATGGATCTTCCACAGGAGCAACAGAGACTTGTCCTGGTGTTCTTCACACTAACAGACACTCCAGATCTTCTTTTGGTCAACTTCCCACCTGAAATGGGAGTCTATGGTCCACATGGTTCTTCTCTCATCCTGCTGTCAGGGGTCAGATGTTGCAGAGGGGACAGAAAAGCCCAAGGACACAGCACATTGCTTTCCAACCCCTTGCTGTAACTTCATCATCAGAAGCTCCTACCTGTGTTGTGCTGGAGCTAGCACTCAGGAGCTAGGAAGAGATGATTATGCATATCTCTTCCCAAGTTTACATTTAGTGCTGTGACATGAGTAACTTGAAATTGACCACAATGGGAGTATTTATACCACAAAATAGGCAAATGCTCTATAAATCAGAGTTTCCTCCACATAGCCCACCTTCACCCCCAAGACCCATTTTACTAGCACACCCTGTCCCTATGGCAGTAATTCTTCATTGTTCATGTTCCTCAGAATTACAGAAGCCTGGGCTCCTCCTCCCAGAGATTCTGATTCCATTGGTCTGGGGAAATGAGTACAGTGACTAATCATCCTACCTTTCTTTTTTTTATTTTATTTTATTTGAGATATGGTCTTGCTCTGTCACCCTGCGTAGAGTGCAGTGGCATCTCACTGCAACCTCCAACTCCTGGGCTCAAGCAATCCTCCTGCATCAGCCTCCCAGAGTGCAAGGATTACAGGCATGAGCCACCACACCCAGTCTATCCTATCTTTCAAAAGCTCCTGAGGTGATTCTAATGAGCAACCAAGGTTGAGAGTCACTGCCTGTAAATACTTTCAACCAGCCTTTGATCCGTGTACTGTGGAAGAGCCTTTCTAAATTAACTTAACATTTCTTTAAGGAAAAACAAATCTACCTTGAGTTGTGAGTTCTTTTTTTTTTTTTGAGACAGAGTCTCACTCCCTTGCCCGGGCTAGAGTGAGTGCCGTGGCATCAGCCTAGCTCACAGCAACCTCAAACACCTGGGCTCAAGCAATCCTTCTGCCTCAGCCTCCCGAGTAGCTGGGACTACA
>CAUYRT010081581.1:0-17553 GCA_963574885.1 Lepilemur ruficaudatus | reverse complement strand
TAAGTTATCAGAAATGGAAAGCTGATTCCCTTTTTATGGGCTTTTTTTTCTTTTTGAGACAGAGTCTCACTGTGTTGCCCGGGCTAGAGTGAGTGCCGTGGTGTCAGCCTAGCTCACAGCAACCTCAAACTCCTGGGCTCAAGCGATCCTCCTGCCTCAGCCTCCCGAGTAGCTGGACTACAGGCATGCGCCACCGTGCCCGGCTAATTTTTTCTATATATTTTTAATTGGCCAATTAATTTCTTTCTATTTATAGTAGAGATGAGGTCTCGCTCTTGCTCAGGCTGATTTCAAACTCCTGACCTTGAGCGATCTGCCCGCCTTGGCCTCCCAGAGTGCTAGGATTACAGGCGTGAGCCAACGTGCCCGGTCTCCTTTTTATGTTTCTTAATGCTTGGAATATATCACTAAGAAAAATATGCCGTGTGTGTGAAAACGAGCATTATTTCTTTTCAAGCCTTGTAGAATTTGTAAAGTTTCTATAATAGAATTATATATGTGTCACAGTTGTAGTGTCCAAGAAATTTTATTTCCATTTGTCTAGCATTTGCTATCTGATTCAATTTCACAAAGATAATTCAGTTGGAGACTATTAAAAAATACTACATCTAGAAGAAAAGCTACTTAAAATGTAGCATTATGATCATTGTTGGGTGTGTTGGTTCTAGCTTATTAATAAAACGGTTTTTATGACAGCACAAAAAAGTGAGTTTCCAACTCATTGGAAGTCTGTTGTGAACTGATTCTATTTTAACATACATTGCTTTCATTTCTCACTGAATATTTTTATTTTCAAACAACTAATTAGGCGAAAGTGAATTGATGGAATTTTTATGTTGCAGGAGGTTGCCTGGAGCAATCGATGTCATTGGTCAGACTATAACTATCAGCCGAGTGGAAGGGAGGCGGCGAGCAAACGAGAACAGCAACATACAGGTTCGCTATGCCTAGGTGCTTAGGTGCCACGGAGACTGAAAGGTGGAGCCAGTCGTCCCTGTGTTTATCACAAAGGCATTTCCATTTAACATTTGTAATCTCTGAATCTTTGTAGTTATAAATACAATACAGGTTGAATATCCCTTATCAACAAATGCTTGGGACCAGATTGTTTTAGATTTTGGAATTTTTTGGATTTTGGAATATTTGCATATGCATACTGAGGTATCTTGGTGATGGGACCCAAGTCCAAACATGAAATTTGCTTCATGAATAATTTGTTATAATAATTTATTATTGAAATCTTTTTTCCCTCGGGGACCCTGAATAAATTGTGTTTGGGCCTGCATTTTGACTGTGACCAGCCATCACATATGAAGTCAGGTGCAGAATTTTCCACTTGTGATGGAATTTTGGTGCTCAAAAGTTTTGGATTTTGTAGCATTTTGGACTTCAGATTTTTGGATTAGGGATGCTCAACCTGAATATAGGTTCATTGAATAAAAAAGTGGAATACGAGAAAAGTTTAAAGAAGAAAAAGATCACTGATGATTTTGCCACCTAGAGATAACCCTTTTTAACATTCTGGTGTATCTCTTCCTTATTGCTAAGCAATTTGGGATACTGTTATATTTTTGTGTATTTTTTAATCTAAAATTATAATTTGCTACTTTTTATATTCTTAAAAATATGATTTAAAATCTCTTCAAGATAGCTTCATTGTATGGATATACTATAATTTATTTAGTGCCACATTTCTAGGAGTGGGTAGAGGTCCTTTGTTTTCTAGTCAAAGAATGAAGGGAGGTGAGTTATGCGTAAGCTGGGTAATTAATGTTAGAACTTCAGTAAAACTGAGACTTCCAACTGTTAAGCTTGACCATACTTTTTTCATTCCCTTTTTCTGAGTTATTTTAAAAATGTCCCAAGTGTTTTAATTCTTACCTTCAATAAATTATTAATGTAAGATGTTCTTTTTCAGCATCTTTAAAGAACAAATCATTTCTAAAATGGAAGATAATTCTCTTTTTCTTTCCTTTCACCATTGAAATGTCATGATTTCTTAAAATAATTGTTCTCTACTTTAAGAAATAGCCTATCAGCATAAGCCTTATAAAAATGACTATACTTAATTGTAGGAAAAGTTAATGAAAAGAGGGACTGTAAAATGATACGCTTTAGTCAACAAGGATTTGAGAAGTATAAATTGCATATACAACATTATGTTGGCTGGTTTTGCTTTTTCTCAAACCTGTTACACATACTTAGGGAACTTGTGAAAAGTCCAGATTTCTGGGTGCCACTTTGCTTGCTGTTTTATTTCAGTAGGTTTGGGGTGTTTCTAATGGTATCAGTTCCTTACCTGTTCACACAGATAAGCATTTTGCAAACAGTGCTTTATTTTTCAAGCATAAACTTACCTTGTTGTTAAATTTACAAGGCTCACGTGAAAAAGTTATTATCTTGCCGCCTATTACTTGCAACCTGTTGATGCATGCCTTACAGTCTCTCTTACTTTGCAACCTGGGTGATGACAGGCCCCAGTAAAGCGAATGTCTGACCTGCTGCCATGTTAATTTCTTAAGGCTAGTATCTACGATTAATGATTACATTGCCTTAACTTGAATACCTTAACTTTGGTTGGGTAACAAAGGTTATTTGTTACACTGTATTTATAAAGTACTTGTTTTCTGTTTGGAATGTTTTTATTACCTAATTACTTTTTATTAAGAATTTTTTTAGGTAATGATCCAGTTGTTTTTCCTAGACTTTGAATATGCACATTTTAAAAAGTATGTATGTGAGTGTATATACGTGAGTATATATAGCTATGTATGTAAACATAGAACTATCACTTCCCCCAAAAAATATATGTATGTGAATTAAACAACCTTTTAATGTTTCTTAGATAAAATGAAATTAATTTACTAAGATTAATCTTAGATAATAACGTTTACTCATCTTTTTAATTAACTGTGCTCTACTTCTAGGTCCTCTCTGAAAGATCCGCTACTGAAGTAGACAACAATTTTAGCAAACCACCTCCATTTTTCCCTCCAGGAGCTCCTCCCACCCACCTCCCACCTCCTCCATTTCTTCCACCTCCTCCATCTGTCAGCACTGCTCCACCTCTGATTCCACCACCAGGTAAATAGTAAAGACATTTAATTTGGAAACAAAAATAACCCATGTTTCTTTTATTGAATTTAACAAAATACATATTGTGAAATAGTATCTGATTGATTGCATTGCATTAGAAGTAACAGAGACAATATTTCTTATGGTAAGTCTTCAACAGATTCATCCTGAAACAGATACACGTGTCTTGCTATTTCAACATAGCAAAGAGAAAATATTCTAAAATAGAGAATGTACAGATACTGAAATTGTGATCCAGAAATATGATAGTGATCTCCAAACTAAAGTTGCCAATAGTAAATGTATAAATCCAGATCCAATTGTAAGCCATATGTTAACTTGTTTTGAAAAAATTTTTAAAGATACCTTTAGAATTAGAATAGGTAAAAAAAAAAATTATATCGTTTGAAGAGATTGCAATTAAAATTTCAGTCAGGTCTTTCTTTTTTATGTTGGTTTCCTTTTAGAAGACTGCTATTGGGTAAATACCTGGTATTTATTTCTTTTAACAAGACGGAAAAGTAATCAATAACGGTATTTCTAGCTACTTTAAAACCAGGTCCATGGCAATAGAGAAAAAAATTCACAAATAATCCCTAAATCTTATTTTTATTTATATTTTCAATCTTTCATCCAGTGGTCTTTATTATCGTATTCCCAATAGGTTTTCAATATTTATCCATCTTAACCAAATTTTTATGAAACTTAACAAGAATGATTGAGATTATAATTACTTTTTCATAGGGAGAATGCCAGTAGTAAGGCATAAAATTAGCTACTGGTCTTCATCGGAATACCTATGAGACGTGTATTAGGATTTACTTCCTAATAACAGAAACAGTGTATACTAGAGAGCCGTATACTCTCACTCACTGCAATTTGTGAGAGAACTGTCTTTGTTTTGAGGTGCCAGTTGTGATCAGTACAGAGCCAAATGAAGGGTCAGAATAGTCCTTCCCTAACGTGTTCATCCTTGCCTCTAAATGTTAGCTACTGCCTCTGCCCTTCATCCTCACCGTCTTTGATTTCCTTCCACTGTCACCCCTACTCTCAAAAAGGATAAGAAAAATATTATGAAAAATGACTTGTGGCTTTAGAGAATCTGCTGTCTCAAAAACTGAGGAAAGAGAAAAGTGGAGTAGGTTAGAGGTCCCTACTCCAGACAGCGTTCTTTCTAAAGGTCAATGAATTTCTTGTTCCATCAACTAAATTAAACACAAACTATTTGTAAGTTAGGATTGGACCTGTGATTCTTGGGTCATTAATATACTGAGTATTAACCAAATGAAAGAAGAGGGCTTATGTGATTCATAAGGAGGATTTGTGTGATTCTTAAATGAGTCCTTTATTCTCTGGAAAAGAGGTAAAATGTAGAAATAATTAAGTTTTGAATTTATTTGATTAATGAGACTAAAGATGATTAATGTTTGTGATAATAGTGCTTATGCTAGATTGCTTTTTAATCTTATTTAAACTGTACTAGGTACTGAAGGTGATTTGAAAGAATTTTCTTCTTTTTAAATTTTTATAAATTTTAATTTTAATTGCCAAATCTATTTATGGGGCACAGTGAGATGATCTGTGTTTACATTGTTGAGTGATTAGATCAAGCTACTTAACATATTCATCACCTCACATATTTATCAGTTTTTGTGGTGAGAACATTTAAAATCTCTTTTAGCAGTTTTGAAGTATGCAGTTGTTATTAACTAGTCGTCACGTTGTACAGTAGGTCTCTAAACTTTGCACCCTGGAGCATCATCCTCCATTCTCCACCGTACCTCCCAGCCTCCTGGGAACTACCATTTTACTGTCCACTTCTATGAGTTCAACTTCTTTAGATTCCACGTATAAGTGAGATTGTGCAGTATTTATTTTTCTGTGTCTGGCTTATTTCACTCAGCATAACGTCCCCCAGGTTCATGCATGTCATTGAAAATGACAGAATGAAAGAATTTCCTCATTGACTAGCTAATATACACCCAAGTAGCTAACATTTTATTTGTTCAATACTAGTTTATTTAAGTAGTAGAGAAGTGGTATGAATTAAAGATGAAAAAATAAATACTTGGCTGGTGTAAGAATATCCAGAAGCTCTGGCAATAGCATTATCTGGAAGTTTACTTTTTTCCAAAATGATAAAATTACTCCATTTTTCGCCATAGCCTCTGTTTGTAAGTATAACAAACCTTTGAGTAATGTTTGGGTTATTGTTGGCTGTGTACTGTAGAGTGCTGCTGATTATTTTTCTGTTGCTGAATCTGTTTAATGACAATTTTCAGCTGTGTGCTTTTCACATTTTTATACCTGGTTAGATTTCCTTTGATGCTTCTTCTTGGATTATATTTCCATGCTGTCAGCATTTAAGGAATACAGATTTAGATGAATTCTAATGTTACTTTCAGCAGTACCTGACTGTGGCTTATGCACCAGGGGATACCAGTTCATATTAAAACCACATACTTGGAAGTTGAGACTGGATTACTCCTTATTTTTACTAGACTGTGAGCCGTTAGGGAGAATATAAGCTATGTATTTCCATCTTCGTTTCTCTGCAGTGGTAATCACAGTCTCTTATGTATACTTGGCATTCTCTAAATGTGTTAGCTAATTGAATGAAATATATGTATATATATGAGCATATATATACACAAATAAATAAAAACATGAGAGGTGACTTTCAGATTGACAGCTGATATAATTAGAATGGGCACTGGTTCTAAACCACCAGTATGGCTGCATAGATATATACCAGCTGAATGCACACACTGCTTAAAGACAATTTTCAATTACCATTTGCCTCAGAAGCACATGGGTTCTATAGTTTGTTATGATTTAAATCACCTTCAGAGTCACAAGAAGCTAATGAAAGAAAGCTGTGACTCAGGAGTCTTTTTTATAAGTATTGCCTTAAAAGGTACTCCATTTGTCTTAAGAGAAAACCTTGAGTTTTCTTTTCTGTTTTCTTTAGAAATACTAAAGGGAAAGGGAAAAAAATTTTTTTAAGAATTGACTTAAATGTACTGTAATGTTGCTTTTGTTAACATTAGATTTCTAATGCATAAGTTTTCAAGACTAAAGTCCTAAGTATGATGAAACAAATACAGTGGTGATGTATTATTCCCATATTTTAGGGTGCTAGCAGGTTTTTTTACAAAGAGGGTGACTACAAATTCAGATTTGCCTGGAACAGTTCTACTTTATATTCTTTATCCCAGCATAATTATTACTATCCATCCTTAGAAATGCTCTGGTTTGGATGATGAAATTTATGGTCAGATCTTCTTGGAGGTTTACAGACATGGCTCATTGCATAAGTAGGTAGTTTACTCCTTGACAATTTTGAGATGGCAGAGACAGCTCTCATCTGCAGGATTTTACCGTCAAGTAATGGACAAGAGAGGATAGATGTATTGTTTCCTCTCCCCTCAAACACACATCTTACAAACATATGTGAAACCTCATTTAGTAACACAGAGAGGGCAAAGAATTTCTGGCCATAATAGATTTTTATGTTAGAGTACAACAAAATGGGATAAGATCTCTGGCAGTGCCAAAGTATTTAATGTGGTTCCTTTTACAGCCATATGTATGGTAGCCTGAAAACATACACTGGTTGATTAAGGTCTTTGATAATTTTTAGATAATCAGTTATTTTCATTTTCTAGTGAGCCAGAAAATAGTTTCTATTATGTTTAAGTTTTTTCAGAAATATATTAGTGTGGTTTCATGCTGCTCCTGAGTAATAATAGAAGAGCTAATAATTACTGAATGCTCACTTTTGAAAGCACTATTCTGGGCACATCCCATATATTAACTCATCTGATTCTTGAACATCATCTGAAGTAGTTAGTTTTATAGATGAAGAAACCTAGATTTAAGGAATTCAGGTAATAGCTAGAAAATAGCAGAACCAGAATTCTACCCCAGGCAGTTTTTCTTGAAAGTCTATTTTCTACATTAGCTGTGTTGAAATGAATCAGAATATATGGCAGGAAAACTGTGTTATGTGTATTTACCGCAGTAAGATGTCTGAGAAGCTTTTGTTTTTTTTAAAGCAGTTCCCTGATGTTGAAGTATGTGTATATGTATTTGTGGGTGGGGAAGTTAGGGAGATTGGAAAGAGCAGGAATCAGATTTTTTTAAAAAAATCAAATTAACTAAGGTTTTACTATTTGCCTGATTTGTGTTAGGAAGTCTATGTTTAACTGAATATAAGTCAGTTTTGAAATACTTGTTTATTGGAAGAAAAATTGTAAAATTGGAAGGATGTTATAGGGCAGGTGATTTTGTGTTTGCCTGTTTATTGTGGTAAAATTTATACATAGTATTTACCATTTTAACCATTTATAAGTGTTCAATTCATTGGCATTAAATACATTCACAATGTTATGTAACCGTCACCATGATCTGTACCTAAAGCTTTGTCATCATCCCCAACAAAATCTCTGTACCCTTTAAACATTAACTCCTTTCCCCCTTCTCCTGGTCCCTGGAGAAGGTTAACCTCTCTTCTACTTTTGGTCTCTATGAATTTACTTATTCTGCATACCTCATATTAGTGGAATCGGATATTTGTCTATCTGCGTTTGGCTTATTTTTGTTTGTTTCTGAAATAATAGAATTTAATTAATGATTGTGAACTGACTTTATGGTAGGTTTTTAATTTAGGTTTTTAAATGTTAATTTACTTCATTGTGATCATATTTTATCTTCGTTTTTTATAATGGAGTTTATTAAAGGATAGAAGGCAAGTTCAGTTTGACTCATTTCTTGTTGCATTAACTATAGGCTCATATGACTGTGGTCCTGTAGGTCTTGGCAGCAATTGAAATCCATCCCAGTGTAGAATTCTACTAAGTTGAAGAAGGCTCTTTGCTTTACTCAGATGTAGCCCAACTATTCTTGACCACAAACAAGGCATCTCTACTTTTGAAGCTGTCTGTAGGGTTTAGCTGTTGTTAGGTATCAGAGGTATAAGATTCTCTTAGGAAAGAAGTAGAGTCCTTCCTAAAAGACTGTGTCATATAGATCAGTATCTTACTCTAGTAATCTAATACTACTAATTGTATGAACTCAAAAGTCTTGTTGTTTCTTAAATATCTTGATTTTGGATTAGAGATGATACATGGTAGTGGTGGAAGGGGTGGCGAGCTGTTCGCCCCTGGGGTCTTTCTGCATTTCCTCTAAGGCCTGCGTTCTCATATTATCTCTCTGTTAGCAACCTGGTTCTTTAGCATAGTAGTTCTCAAACTGTTTGGTTACAGACTTCCATAGTTTTTTTAAAAAACTTTAAAAAGTTGCTATAGACCCCAAAGAGCTTCTGTTTATGTGTGTTATACCTAATTTTTTGTATTTAGAAATTAGAACTGAGAAATTAAAATATTTATTTAAAGATACTCATAATAAACTCATTACATGTTAATATAAAAAATTACTTTGTGAAAAATAACTTTCTTAAACAAAAACAATTTAGTGAGAAGTGGCCTTGTTTTACACTTTTGTAAATCTCTTTTCCACGTGGCTTAATAGAAAAAAGCTGCGTTCTCCTGTTTTTGTTTCTGCGTTAAATCTATTGTGATATCATAAGTCATGCAGACTCTGGAAAACCTCACTGTACACTTGTAAGAAAATAAGCAAGAAAAAGGCAAATAACATCTTAGTATTTTTATGAAAGTAGTTTTGACCTTGCAGATTTCCGTATAAGGGTCTCAGCGACCCCCAGGAATTCCTGGCCAAAACTTTGAGAACTGTTGCTTTGGCAGAAGTTTGGCCTATATTGGATGGGTGTTATCAGTAACCTTGAGGAAATACAATTTTATCCCTTTAATTGAGAAGCTATTTTATGAATGTAAAATTTGCTAAGCTAATTTTATAGTGCCATGGATCTTTGGTCTTATCCAACAGGTTACCTCTTATTAACTGGCCCTATTTGGCAGAAATGTAAGCATTTTCCAGAAGTACTTTTGAAAAAGAATGTCTTGAAGTTTTTGAGAACTGTAGTCATTCTCTTGTTGTGTTTTTCTGTATTAACAACAACAACAACAACAAAACAGGCTGGGTATGGTGGCTCACACCTGTAATCCCAGCACTTTGGGAAGCTGAGGTGGGAGGATCACTTGAGCCCAGGAGTTTGAGACTGGCCAGGGTAACATAGTGAGTCCCCCGTCTCTACAAAAAATTAAAAAATTAGCTGTGTGTGGTTGTGTGCATCTGTGGTCCAGCTACTGGGAGGCTGAGGTTGGGAAGACCACCTGAGCCCCGGAGTTCAGTGAGCTATGACTGCACCACTGCATTCCAGCCTGGGTGACAGAGTGAGACCCTGTCTCTTAAAAACGAAACAGCCTATCAATGTTTTTGATAAACTCAAGATAGGGAATAATGCTAATTATCTGTAATAGTATTTTCTGGCACAATTCAAATTAATTTAAATGTAAATTTAACAGATTAAAAGCTTCCTTAGGACATTAATTTTTGAATGTCTTTTTCACCCATGGACGCTCCCCTTGTAATAGTTATAACTTCAATACACCATTGACTTGGCATTTTGTACAATCTACTTACGGTTTAACATCTGCCCTTTGCGCTGCTCTTCCAAACATTTTGTGATTATGTGTGAGCTGATAGAGATCAACTCGTTTACAAATTCTATATAAAAATGTTGATATTTCTATCAAAAATAATTTGTCTAAGACTTTGTTATTTTCTATAAACTTTAGGTTGCATAAATTAGAGGATTAAGAGGTCGTAACAAAGATAGAATAGTTTGTCCATTTTATAGTTAATGTAAAATTATCTTTTTTACCTTTTAGATATGAAGTATGCTGGTAACATTTTGGTTGCTTTGTTTTGTGACCATAGCACTTTTTAACACTGTTTTTTCCTTAAAATTGCTTCTATCCTTTTTTGTACCTTGTTGTAATTAATTGTTTGATTATTAAGAAATGGTTTTACAGTATTCTACGTTCTGGTTTTTGTTAAAAAAAAAAAAGTGGTAGATGATGTTTTTGTGTGTATATAATTTTAAAAAATCCTGATATATAGAAAAGCATTTCTGGTAGAAGGTGATATTTAAAGATTTTTGTAAACTTGGATTTTTTGTACTCAATTTCTTTGTGTAAAACTTACTTCTGAGTTTGATGGCTTTGAAGTACAAGTTGGTGAGAATTAAGAAAGTGATCCGGTTTATCTGTTTCTTACATAATAGTGCTGGTAGAATTTGGAATTTACTTGTGAGAAATAGGAAGCATAGTTTACATAATTCTGCTATTTTTTTTCTTTCATTTGAACTTAATAGAGAAAAGATAGGTGGTTATTGCAGGTATTGGTTTTCTATTGCTACATAACAAATTACTCCAGAATGTAGGGTCTTAAAAAACAGCATACATTTATTAATGAACAGTTTTTGTGGGTCAGGAATCTGGGTCCTTTGCTTCAAGGTCTCTCTCAGATTTCATAGTCATCTCTAAAGTTAGGCTTGACTGAGGAAGTATTTGTCTCCAAGCTCACTCCCCTCTTTATTACAAGGATTCAGTTCCTGGGTTTGGCCGATAAGAAACTAAAAATGAAAAACAAAACAAGACAAAAAGATCCATTTCTTTTCTTGGCTGTTGGACTGAGAGGGCTTCAGTTCCTCCCTAGTTGTGGTCCTCTCCAGCATGGCTGCTTGCTTCATCAAAGCATGCAAGCCAAGAAGGCAATGGAGAGAGAGGCTGCCAGCAAATTAGGAATCACTGTCTTTGGTAACCTAGTCATGGAAGTGACACCCTATCATTTTTATTAATAAATCTGTTTTGTGTTAGAAATAAGTCCTAACATCCAGCCCACACTCAAGGTAAGACATAAATACCAGAAGGGTAGGGCTCATTGAGAGCTAGAGTAGTCAGAAGCTGTCTATTTTGCTTTAATTATACAAAATGATGGTGGAATACATTGAGAATGTATCTGTCAGATTGTTTAGTTTTTTGTGAGTTCAGAGCCCACTGTTAATTTTGTGGCTATTTTTAATATAGGTGAATTCTTTTTAATATGATGTTTAATAGAAATGCTGCTTTTCTGTTTCTTTGTCTCAGTTACTTCCATCTCCCAAATAGGATTTCAGGTTTCCCTAACGCCCCCCTTTTATATTTTAGAGTATGCATTACAAACTGAAAAATTAAATCCTGTTCTCTCTTGAGAATTCCAAATAGTGTAGGCTTGTTATACTATTTTACTTTAAGTGTCACATGTAGATGGTCTTGTTTGTTTCATAAAAATTTGGAATGGAATTGATTTCATCTGTACTGAGTTGCTCAGCAGTGAAATTTGGAGGGAAGTTTAGAATCTAATCTAGTGATCCTCATAGTGTGGTCCCAAGCCGGCAACATTATCTCTTGGAAAATTTGGGAGAATACAAATTTTCTGGCCCCATTCCACATCTTCTGAATCAGAAATTCTAGGGGATAGGCCCAGTAATCTGTGTTTTAACAGACTCTCCAGGTGATTCTGATGCATGCTCATTTTAATACCACTAATCTATTGAGTCTGTGAGAACCTTTTCCAAACGTGGTTGGCCAGTACTAGAAATCTTAGTTTTACTTCTATTATGTACGGCTTTCCAGGAAAATATTTTTTTTTTTCTGTTCATTTTACAGATAAAGGATAGGAAGGTAACACAATACTTGTATGTTTCAAGTTCATTGGCTAGGTTAGGGCAGTGTGTGTGTTAGCCATGAAGTTGGAAGTGTTAAATGGGGAAAGGGCAGGGATTTTTGAGACAAATTTTCTCTTCCCTTAGAATATTTCTCTTTGGTTAACACAAGCCAAATACTAAATAGTGATTGTCAGATGAGAATAACGTCAGCCTTACCTGATATCACGTATTGAACTTTATTAATTTCCATTTGAAAATGATATTTGATAATTGTCAGAGAATCAGTTTTATAGTGTTTCAACAACTTCGTAGTTCTGTTTCAGGGAACATTTACTCATAAAGATTTGCATTGAAATAATATCTTAGGTGAAATAGAGGTCTCACAGAAAGGTCCCTTGTTGTTCCTGTGTGAAGTTTCTGATATGTAGATAGTGATTTGAAAGACATCCTGTATACATAGCATAGATTTTCTTTGAGTGTGTTAAATCCAGTTGATTGTTTTTATGTGTCCTATACTATTATAGTAAAATTAACATTAAAGGCAGGCTGTAATTTTAACTACCTTTGTAGCATACTTAATAATTTGATCGTATGTCTTTTATCTTTATGTTTTGTTGAAGTTTCACAACTTCACTGTTTTTGAGGACTAAATTTTGAAGGGGCTGACTAGTTTCTTAGTTTTTTTGCATGAATTTACATTTTGGTAAGCTGTAGTAAGCATTAGCTGAAATACATATGCTGCTCACATGTTCATTTAGGTAAAGTTATTGGGCTTATAGTATGTAAAGTGGGTGGTTGATTGTGGTATAGTTCTTTATTTCATATACCTGAGAAAATAATCATGTATTTAAATATGAAAACTAGACAAACAGTGAAGTTCAGTTAGTCTTCTAAAAAAAAATCTGTACTGTTCTAAAGAAAATTAGGTAAGAATACATGTTAAGAACATTTAATGCTCTGCTTTCCTTAATTTTCCCACTTAGTTTGGAGTCTGGAACTCTGCTAGCTTGTATTGTTTGCTGGATTCTTTTAGCTTAGTAAATCTGGAAGCAGCAAAGTAACCTCAGCGTGGGTTAAGAATTGCTATTAACTGTGGGTCAGTGTAGTAGACATGTAGAGGCCTAATGATTTTTGAAACATGATGGCTACTTTACATATCTTTTTTAGTCTTGTTGGTTTTGTAAGTTTAGAATGTCTTTTAATTGTATGTGTGGTTAAATCAGGTGTTTCAGTCTCTATTTTAAGGCCATTTCCTGCCTTAACATTTTTTTAAATCTCTTATTCTGGTAAAACATGTACATCACAACATTAAAAATTATTAGCAGATGTTTCCATTGACAAAACATTTGAAAGTGATTCTGTTTTCATTTTCTTTGCATGCATTTAGTTAATGAATTAGATTATTTTTTCCTCTTATATTCTATTTTGATGTAGTTTTTAAGGTAGGATTTAGTAAACCATTGTGGCTGTGTTGAAATTACTTATGTAATCCAATTACATAAAACTTTTTTTGAACGAAGATATTTTAATTTTTTTTCTATTTTCCTACTTAGAAGTGTTGTTTTTCTTAAACTGAAAGTAGTTACAATTTATTTGCATGCCACATAAATTGCCTTTCCTGTATCTCTTAAATTTAAAATGCTGAATTTAATTTTAGTACTTAATAAATACATTTTACATGAGGATTTAAGGGCACATTTGGCCAGTGTAAATTGAGGATGTTTGTACATAGTTTATTTCTTATAGGTTATAATGTATGCAAATAATGAGTGAGAATCACTCAAAGTATCTGCCGACACTTGTAGCAGTAAATCATTGACATTTATTTTAATGGGCCCTGGGGGTATATATTGTGAATTGATCTACCCCCCTTTCTCCTCCTACAAATGAAACGAAATATTTATTAACTTTTCCTCACTTCTGCCAACAATAGTAAAACAATCTGAATCAACACTTGACTGTCTCACAATATACTGAGCTTTACAAAAGTGAGTAAGATCCATCATCATCTTGAGTTATTCTACACTACCTGCAGAGTTACAAAAAGAGCTCACGGATCAGTTTCCCTATTAAAATGTTAAAACAACAGGATCAGACATTGATTATCAAATTTAGTTAGCATTCATTTCATGGAGTTTGATGTTTGTGTGTGCACAAGTGTGCTTTCAAACTGACGTCTAACTTCATTTGTGATTACAACTAGCGGGGAAATAGTTGTTACCAGGTTGTGAGACTGGGTTTTCATCAGGGAAGTTGGATGTTACACTTGAATTGTTGGTCCTCTGCAAGAAAACAGAATGCTTCTCTTGAGTGAATAAGCCAGGATAATGAGGCAAGGGGTTTTATTTCAAAGTTTGTTTTGGTGATGGCATAAATACATAACAGGTTCTGAAATCCAATTACTATATTAAATTTCATCACTTGTTTTTTAGGTATTCCAATAACTGTACCACCTCCAGGTAAAACCTTTTTCATGTTTTCTCCATCATTGTTAATAAACATGAAATTTCAAGCGTCTAGTTACAGGAGGGGCAGTGTTGATGGCGGTTAGAATATGGAATAGGCTATTGGGATTTCAAGGTCCTATTTTCAGCTCTGCCTTTGCTTCATTCCAGTTTTGATTAAGATATTTAGTTTCCTTATACCTGTCTTACCCATTTCTGTAGAAATAGAGGTTCTGAGAAAATTCTCACCTTATCAATTTGTGAAGAAAACAGTATAGGATATAAAATAAAATTTTTATAAAAAATGTCTTTTCAGACCAATCAGTTTTTTATGTGATAAAGTGATCACAAGAAAGAGAAGGATACTTTATCTTGACTTTATTATGGTTTATGATATTTTTTTACACCCTGCTGGCATAGTTCAACATCCTGAGAAAATATCTTCTGAGCCACACAACAGTGAGATGGATTGACAGTCAGTCAGGTGGTGGTTCTTAGAGTGGTGTGTAACTGTTCATTACTGTAATGGCATGATCAGGAGAAGTTTACATGTGGCCTGGTGTTGATTTTTTTTATGTTTTTGTCAGTTACTTGTTTTTAGTGTAATAGCAAACCTGATAGCAAGTGTGTTTACTGAGTTTAGTGTTAAAAGCCAAGGAGTATGGAGAGGATGAGAGGTGATTATGCTTGGAAGGTTGGGTCTAAATTCAAAATGACCTTGATAAACAAATAGTGAAGTTTAGACAGAGTAGGCTAGTATACATATTTAGTTGTGGGATAGTCATTGATTGTGTGTATGAATGTGGCTGAAAAAGACTTAGGAAAAGTCAAAGAAATTATTGGTGTGTCTTTTTAGTTTAAAAAGCAATGTGGTTGTGAGGCTGTATAAAATAAGATTGTGGACTCTAGCACTAATAATGGTAATTGCTAAGCTTTGTCCTTTTAGGATGTTTAATAGAGAAGTTAGATCCTAAAACTGGATACAGTGAAGATCATGGTAAACTTGAAATAGTTTTAAACAGGGCTAAACATCAATTTAAATGGACCTCTGAGAAGGGTTCAGAGAACTGAGATTCATTTTTATTTCGAATACTAAACAGGTGGCTTGGTGGAAGTGTTTTCAAATAACTAGAAGATAATAGAGAATGTGAGAGTGGAACTCTTGCTGTCCTCATTCAGGACGGTGTGTGAACTGTACTGAGAGAGATTATGTAATTTAATGCATTTCCTAGTAGTGAGGGTTGTGAAAACTTGGAAGGAATTAGTATCGTAAGTTGTGGAATCTTCAGGCCTTTTGTTGGGATGCTTTATTGCCTGTACGAATTCGAAAGTGTAGAGCAGATTAACTGTTAAGCTCCCTTTTAGCCATACTGTTCTCTGGTATTTCATTTAAGTATTGTGAATTATTGAGAATGCAGACCTCATGATATAAAGGTACAAATTATTTTCCTTTGAAGCTAATCCAAAAACTACATTATGTGCCTTTGTTTGTAAAATAGTTCATTAGGGTTGTGCTATTTAAAATATATTTTATGGTGGATATTCTCAGCCTTGAGCATTTATATATTTACTGGTAAGATTTTATTTTTAAATTACATATTTTAAGGAAATTTCTATACATCTAAAACTCTCAAAATATTTTTTGAAAGGTAAATGCTATTTTATTTGCTTTTCTTCTAAAACACTTCAAGTATAATATATCTGGTGGCAATACTACTACTGTTTTATGTATGGAAAAGGTAAGGCATTGAGATTAACTTTCTCATACTCAGAAAATGGGCTGTGTGTGGTGCTGAAAATAAGACCGGGTGTCCTGACTCTTCAGTTTGTGCTGTGTATTAGACCAGACTGTTTAAAGTTTTATTGCTCCAAAAATCTGTTTATAAGTTTGAGCTCCATTTTTTTCTGTTCATTTTAACATAGAGAAACGCATTCACATCCCCACAGAAATGTAGTGATATGCAGCAACTATGTTTCACTCTTGACGTTAAGTGTACATTCTGTTAACTCTCTTTATCTTGTGATTGAATGTTTCAGGTTTTCCTCCTCCTCCAGGCGCTCCTCCTCCATCTCTTATACCAACCATAGAAAGGTAAATCAGTATAGATAGTGTAAACTTTTGATCATTGGTAGCCTTTTGGCAGAAGAGTCACATACACATCTTGGTAGTGTTTTCAAAGATTTAATCTGATAAACCTAGCACCTGCCTTTTAATTCATAAAGTTAGATCTATGTTAATTGCTTTTACATAAGCTGTTGGACCTATAGTCTGATGACAAAACAGAAGAAAACTAAATCATAGTATTTTTAAATAGTATCTTGTTTTGATTTATGACACACTGATTAAAGAAACCCCTGGACGGTTAAAAACTTGGCTACAGTCAGTTTTATGGAAAATACAAACATAAATTACTGGAAATCATGAATAATGCATGTCTCTTTGGGGATTTAGGGAAGGACAACAACTATTACTGGACCATAGTAGAGAAAAGCTCTCTTACTACTTGACAGCCTGCTGCATTGCAGCTTTTACAGAGAAGGGTTGGTGGATCCATTCTGCATGGCGAGTAGCCTTATTTTTTATACCTTGTATTTATGGTTTGTGGTAGCTAGAATGCTGTGCTAAAGAATATTTCCCTCATGGGCGGCAATATGGTGTTTAACATTTTGGCTTTGGAATCACACTGTATTGCCAGACAAGGTTCATAAACCTTTTTGAGACTCAGTTTTCTTTTTTACCAAGGGGCTGATAGAGCTGTGAAGATTTAAAAAGCTAGTGAATATAAAGCATCAGCATAATTCTTGGCAGATAGAAATCACTAATAAGAGCTATTGTTAAGTCCCTGTTAAACACATACTTGTTTTCTCAATCAAAGATCTTTAAAAGTATTATTTGTCGATCCTGTCAGTGGGGCTGAATTACTGATTTCTAACTATTAAAACATATTTTTAAGACTGAATTTTAAATCTCAAATATTGTATTAGCTTAAATGTTTCTATTCACTTGTGAGTCAAGCTGAATTGATTGGATTATTTGTGTTAACTAGCACTATCAAGTTCTATTTTTTGTGTAATATTAGGTGTGTTAGATTTAATGTTTTTGACGTTTAAAAGCCTATGTTTTAGCGTTAAAAAATAAAACTACAGAATCATCAATCATGGTGGTTGAATAAAAGTTACACTTCTGCCTTCATGTTTTTCCATTTGTACCAAACTATCAAAATTCAGAACTTGCAGCAAACATAAAAATACATTTTTTCCTTCAACAGTGGACATTCCTCTGGTTATGACAGTCGTTCTGCACGTGCATTTCCGTATAGCAATGGTAAGTAGTAGTATTAGCGTCTGGATTCAGTTTGAGTCAGTAAAGTACTTAAATATTTTTAAAGCAATAAAACCATG
>CAUYRT010081580.1:0-21063 GCA_963574885.1 Lepilemur ruficaudatus | reverse complement strand
GCAACCTCAAACTCCTGGGCTCAAGCAATCCTCCTGCCTCAGCCTCCCGAGTAAATGGGACTACAGGCATGCGCCACTATGCCTGGCTAATTTTTCTACGTATTTTTAGTTGTCTGGCTAATTTCTTTCTATTTTTTTTTTCTTTTTTAGTAGAGACAGGGTCTTGCTCTTGCTCAGGCTGGTCTCAAACTCCTGACTCAAGCAATCCTCCTGCTAAGATTAAAGGCGTGCCATCACGCCTGGCCAAGAGCCATATTTTTGATGATCAATTTGGCAAAGGTTAAAAAACTGAGTTTGTGGAGAAACTCATGATATTGTAAATGTTTAAAGTTAATTAAAATTAGTGTGTACAGATAGAAAAAAGATGAAAAGGATATAAAAACAGTTAACAGTTATAACCAGTGGTTTTTCTAGGGTAGGGGAATTATAGGTACAATAATTTTATTTTATTCCTTTTAGTTATTTCTTCAAACAATGTATTTTCATTTCATAATTAGAAAAATAAACTTTCATAGCTTTATTAGCCAAATTGTAGTATATTTTTATTCTCTGAGAGTGGCACCAGTATATAAGTCTCATGGCTTCAAAGGTAACTTGGACAACAAACCCTGCAATTTTTAAAGTTTAAATAAAAATTTTTTGAATTTGAAGCAATTTTGATTTTGCCTTTTGTGGAACAGTAATGTGAGAACTGTATCTAGAATCAGAAAATTCAGTCTGACTGTATGATCTTGGATGAGTGATTTAATCCCTTTGAATTAAAATAATGTTATGTGGAATTTAAAGTCCATATTGCTTAATATAATCATGAAAATAAGCACTGATTTTGTAGAGTTTAAAAATAAATTAGGGCTAGCACAGTGGTGCGTACCTGTAGTCCCAGCTACTCAGGGGGCTGAGGCAGGGAGATTGCTTGAGCCCAGGAGTTTGAGGTTGCTGTGCTCTATGATCACACCTGTGATAGCCACTGCATGCCAGCCTGGGCAACATAGTGAGAACCCATCTCTAAAAATAAATGTATAAATACACGAATAAATAAATAAAATTAGGGCCCCAAAGCCCATTAGACACCAGTTTAAACGTGAAGGAAACACTAGACAAACCCAAATTGAGGAACTTTCTACAAAATACATTCCCAGTACAGTAGTCCCCCTTATCCATGGTTTCACTTTCTGCAGTTTTAGTTACCCACAGTAAACCAGGGTCCAAAAATATTAAATGGAAAATTCCAGAAATAAAAAATTTGTAAGTTTTAAATTGTGTGCTTTTCAAAGTATTGTGATAAAATCTTGGGCCATCTTGCTCTGTCCCACCTGGACATGAAGGGTATGCACTGGATACCCTTTGTCCAGTGTATCCACACTGCCCTTGCTACCTGCCTGTTAGTCACTCAGCAGCCGTCTCGGTGATCAGATGGACCATCACGGTATCACAGGGCTTGTGTTCAACTAACCCTTATTTTACTGAGTCAGGGCCCCATAGCACAAGAGTAGTGATGCTGCCAATTTGGATATGCCAAAGAGAAGCCATAAAATACTTCTCTGAAGTGAAAAGGTGAAAGTTCTCAACTTAATGAGGAAAGAAAAAAATTATACGTTGAGATTGCTGAGATTTATGGTAAGAATGGATCTTCTGACCGTGAAACCGTGATGAAGGAAAAAGAAATTTGTGCTAGTTTGCTGTTGTACCTCAAAAGGCAAAAGTTATGGCCAGACTGTATGGTAAGTGCTTGGTTAAGATGGAAAGGCAGTACATCTGTGGGAAAGACGTGAACAGAAATGTGTTCCGATTGATGGCAATTGGATTCAGTACTGTCTGCGGTTTCAGGGGGTCTTGGATCATATCCCCTATGGATAAGTGGGGACGACGGTACTCCTCAAAAGAGTCAAGGTCATGAAAAGCAAGGAAAGACTGAGGAACTGTCAGAGGCCAGAGGGCTCTAAGACAGGATGACTAAACACAGTGAATGTGGTATCCTGAATTAGATCCTGTTATAGAAAAAGAGCACTAAAGGAAAAAACCAGTGAAATCCAAATAAAGTCTGGAGTTTAGTAGTAATGCACTGGTGTTGGTTTCTTACTTTTGACAAATGTACCGCGGTAAGGTAAGATGCCAACATTGTAGGGTGATTAACCCTCCCAGCTTTACTGGGAGAGGGTTTTCTTAAGATGTAGGACTTCCACTGCTAAAACCAGGACAGTCTGGGCAAACTGGGATGATTGGTCAACTCACTTTGGGGGAAACTGGGTTAGAGGTATATGGGAATTCTGTATTATCTTTGGAACGTTTTTTGCGAATCTAAAAGTATTCCGAAATAAAAAGTTTATTGAAAAAATAAGATAAATTAGGACAGGCGCAGTGGCTCACGCCAGTAATCCTAGCACTCTGGGAGGCTGAGGTGGGTGAATCGCTTGAGGTCAGTAGTTGGAGACCAGCCTGAGCAGGAGTGAGACCCCATCTCTACTGAAAAAAAAAAAATAGCTAGGCAACTAAAAATAGAAAAAAATAAGCCAGGTGTGTAACCCAGCTACTCAGGAGGCTGAGGCAGGAGGATCGCTTGAGCCCAGGAGTTTGAGGTTGCTGTGAGCTAGGCTGATGCCACGGCACTCTAGCCCAGTCAACAGAGCGAGACTCTGTCTCAAAAAAAAAAAAAAAATTAATTAAAAACAAAGCAAAACAAGTTAGGGACAGCTGACTAATAATGGGATAAGAGAAGTTAAATCTCCACCTATTCAAAAAATTTATTGAAGTTCTACTATGTGCAAAGTTTTCTGCTGGTCTCTACTTCCACATGGGAAAAACAGATAAGTACAAATATAAAACTGCTCTTCTTTCTAGTGTCTTGCTTTGTATTTTCAGAGATAACGTGTTTGTGGAGAACTCTGTGGGTTTATTCGTTTGGTTGGTTTCAAACAGATGTTTGAATTCGTCAACAAAGAGAAAATGACTTGAAATACTTTATCTTTTTTTTAAAAGACTAGTCAAGTGCAGTAGTGAGAAGGGGGAAGAGTAGAACAACGAGTTTGATCTGTTAATGACTGTGAACAATCAACTGAGATAACTCACTACCTCTGGGCCTTAGACCGGCATGTTAAGGCCAGGGCTTCAAAGCTCTGCTGTACACCTCCCACCCCACAATCCTTGGAAGAGGTGTCTTCCATGAAACTGTTCCCTGGTGCCAAAAGGTTGGGGGCCACTGAATTATAATAAGTAAAACCCCCATTAAATTATTGTTCATTCCCCAAATACCCCTTTTTCTCCTGAGCATGAGATTCAGAAGTACTACGTTTAACTTAATGAGAAGGCATTGGTAAATTTTGGAGGAAATCAACAATTGGAAATATCAGAAAGTTGTGATTCAATTTAAAGAGTCAGCATGGATTCGCATCTGATCTGCCTCAGTGATGTAAAATTACTTCTGGTTCTAATAACAACTATCAGCTAAGGGAAGCTGTGAACCGATTACTTGGACTTACTTGGATAAAGTACCATGAAAAGAACACTGTACAAACACCTAACCTAGAAGTCAGATAAGTGTGGTGTAGGGATGAACTACTTAAGTAGATTAAACACTGACTTTGATATCAAAGTCTGAAATAGTTTGGAATGGATGATTACAAAGCTCCAGGGATCAATATTAGGGCCAATTTTATTCATTTTGTATGTCAATGACTTGGAAGAAGGAACATGCAGTAAGCTTGTTATACAAAACTAGAGGGAGGGTTAGTCAATACAAAGAAGGAATGAAATGACTTGAGCAGACTGGGAACATAAGCAGATAAGTGGCTTATTCAATTCAGGGTTTTGAATTGAATCAAATCAGGAAATATGAAGTAGAAAGATTATCTCACAGTAATGTGAAATCAGAATGTTCAAAATAGAGTAAAAAAGTAAAAGCTCATGAGATGAGTAAATAAGCATGCTAGAAACAAATTAATTCCAATGCTGTGAGTAAGACAGGAAATATTGACTATAGCATTTAAAGAAATAGCATATTTTTGATATACTAGACTAAGAAAATAACTCACTGAAATATATATAGTTAGAACAAAAATGAAGCCATTTGTTGTGAAGGGTGATAGAACCCTTAAGTTATGGGTGTCTGGCTGGGCGCAGTGGCTCACACCTGTAATCCTAGCACTCTGGGAGGCCGAGGTGGGCGGATCGCTCAAGGTCAGGAGTTCGAAACCAACCTGAGCAAGAGCGAGACCCTGTCTCTACTATAAATAGAAAGAAAATTAATTGGCCAACTAAAAATATATAGAAAAAATTAGCCGGGCATGGTGGCGCATGCCTGTAGTTCCAGCCACTCGGGAGGCTGAGGCAGAAGGATTGCTTGAGCCCAGGAGTTTGAGGTTGCTATGAGCTAGGCTGACACACCACGGCACTCACTCTAGCCCGGGCAACAGAGTGAGACTCTGTCTCAAAAACAAAAAAAACAAAAAAAAAAATTATGGGTGTCTATTAGTTCCAGAAAGCTCTTAAATTAGGTGACTTCATCACTTAATTTATTATTTATTATGTTTTATAAATTACATATACATTGTACATATTTTAGATATATCAAATGGTTTATAATAAAAACATTTAAAGATTTCCTTATAAGTGTTGGATGATTCGTTCAGCTGGTACCAGTTTTGTGGCTCCTTTACAATCAGCAGGTCATATTATCAAC
Organism: Lepilemur ruficaudatus; assembly: GCA_963574885.1. Classification (NCBI taxonomy): domain Eukaryota; kingdom Metazoa; phylum Chordata; class Mammalia; order Primates; family Lepilemuridae; genus Lepilemur; species Lepilemur ruficaudatus. The sequence goes on along the minus strand of CAUYRT010081580.1, from coordinate 16,388 downwards.
AGTTTCTCCATTACAATAAGTCTGAAATCTTAATCCTAAAAGAATTCAAATTCATGGCTTATTGAAGTCAATGAATTCTTCAATAGATACCTGTTGATTGTGTTCTGTTGCTCAACACTATAGAACTGTTTGTTGACCTCTTCCATTAAACAACATGCCTCTTTTGATAAAGTATTAAAAGCTCACATATTCCTTTAATATTTGAACTTCAGATAAGTTAAATGTCATAGCTTTAAAAAAATGTCCCCATGGGACAAAGAGCTATTTTTTTTTCAAGCTATACCTGTCTCTTTCCTTGAAAATCACTGCTGAAGAACTACAGAAGAGTAAGCTAGGCTTGTGCACAAAACGCTTATGATTCTAATTGTGGTGACAATGCGAAATCATGAATTAAGTGTAGTATTAAGGGGTACATTCTAAGGTTAATGGAAAGTTAAAGGAGAGGGAATGACCAATAGCTGGAAACAACGGCTTTATGGAAAGAGATTAAAATGAAAACAAGAACCCAGGCTTAAAGTTTTGTTAGAATTTGCACAAGCACAGGGAAGGGGGAAGGAAAATTTTGTTGGCAGAGAGTGAATAAATTCTCAGGGGTAAAAGTTACTAACTGTGTGACCACAAAGAGTTGTGAGAGATATTATACATGGGAATCACTAAAATATTTTGAGCCAGGTAAAGGAAGATTAATGTGTTAATACATATAGAACAGAAAGGAGCAGGAGAGTCTGGTCCCGTCCAGGGCTGCAGCAGTTGACCAGGGCAAAGCATGCTTTGATCCCTTCCAGAAGGAGCTAACTGACCCCCAGTGATTTCTGAATGCAGAGGGCAGTCGTTTCATAATGCATCTGGTGTATTTTAGACTTTGTTATTTCTTTTCCCTATTACTTGAATTTGTGTACGTTTATATTTTGTTTCTTAAGTGGATTATCTGTTTCTTGAGAATAGGGACTACACAGTGTCTTGCAGAACAGGGTTCAATAAATGTTGTGATTTCAGTGAACAGGTAGCTGAGAGAGACTCTGCAGGAAAACTTGTCGGCACCTGGTAAGTGGCAGCCTGTGTGAGAGGGAAGAGGGGAAATGTGTCAGAGACTTCCGAGGAAATGATGGCATCGCTGTCACACAGAAGCGTCAGAGGGGAGGTGGAGCTGGTTCTGTACAGAGAGTTATGAGCATTCTGAGTGTGAGGTGACAGTGACACGTTCAAGAGGAATTTACGGTGCTCAAGAGTATGGAATGGAACTCTAGTGACAGGAGATAACTGAAGATAGGATTTGAGATAGAGTTTAGAGATGAGGGCTGAAGTTGCAGAATGTTGTTTTTCTAGGGGATGAGCTTCTAAAGAAAAGCTCAAGGAATAAAAACCTGAGTCTGGAGTAATTTTCATATTTAGCGGCTGGAGAGAGGAAAAGAAACGCTAAAGCTGCACTGTCCAATATGATAGCCACTAGCTACGTGTGGCCATTCAGATTTAAATTGACAGTGAGTAAAATTAAGTAAAATGAAAAATTTCAGTTCCTCAGTTACACTAACTACATTTCAAGTTCCTAATTGGCCGTATGTGATTAGTAGCTACTGGAAGAGACAGTACAAATAGAACATTTCCATCATCACAGATAGTTTTTTCATGGGACAGCATGGCAAAGATATGGACAAATATTCATTTGAGAGAAAACCAAAAAGGGACGTACCAAGGGAGAAAAGAGTTTTAAGGAGGAAATGTTTACAGTGTCCAATGCTGAAATTGGGTGTAGACTTCAATTAGGAAGGCAGTAGGAAAAGAGCAAGTTGCTGGGATCTTAGGCAAGGAAAGGAAGGAAAGAAAGAAGACAATCGCTAGAGACAGCAGAGGTCACATGGAGGTTTTTTTCTTTTGTTTTTGTGTTTTTTGTTTTTGTTGTTGAGACAGAGTCTCACTTTGTTGCCTGAGCTACAGTGCAGTGGCATCATTATAGCTCAAACTCCTGGGCTCAAGGGGATCCTCCTGCCTCAGCCTCCCAAGTAGCTGGGACTACAGGCACATGCCACCATGCCTGGCTAGTTTTTCTATTTTTTTGTAGAGACAGGGTCTTGCTCTTGCTCAGGCTGGTCTCAAACTCCTGGCTTTAAGCGATCCTCCAGCCTCTGCCTTCCAGAGTGCTAGGATTATAGATGTGAGCCACTGTGCCCACCCATATGGAGGCTTTTTAAAGATGGAGAGACTTGTTCACGTTTGAAGACAAATGCACGGAGGTGAGAGCCTCCAAATCCATACCTGCCCTTGCTTCTCTTTGCAGCTCTAGATTGAAACTAACGCTAGTCTGTTGGCTACCTATCTCATGGTGTCCTGCTAGCGCCTTCAACTCGGCACATCTAACACCAAACTCATGATCACGCATCGCAAACTCATTGTCTCTTTTTTTGAATCCTTTATTTTATTTTCTCTTTCCAGTTGCTAAACCTGGAAAACGTAGTCATATTTGACTCATTCTCTCCCTCACCTGCACCCCTTCAGTCAATCAGTTGCCTGGCATATTTATTTTACTACAGTACTTCTGTCACGGACTCATTTGTTAATTTTCTTTTTTTCTTAGTTTAAAATAATGATTATGTAGTATTTCAGGCAAAGAGAGCAGTATAGAGAACATAATAATAGTAGTACACTCAGCTTAATTTAAGAAAAACTTGCATACATGTATACTTCATATAATGAAAGAAAAAAAAAGAAAAACTTGCAAATATAAACAAAGCCAATGGGAACTCATTCAAATCTCATTCTCTTTATACCAAAGGTAATCATCATTTTAAATTTAGCATTTATCATTTCCTTGCGAGATATTATAGTGTTACTACACATCTATATATCCATGTATAGTATAGAATATAATTTGGTACATTTTAAAGTTTTATATAAATATTGTAATATTATAGTAGTATTATACTGTTTATCCTTCTAGCACTGTTCACTCAATATTGTTTTTGAGATTTATCCATGATGACAATCATCTCTTTCTTCATTCATTTTAAGTTTCATTTAATGACTATATCTACAATTTATAAATTCATTATGGATTATACTATATGTTTGTCTATTTGTATCTTTTATACATATATATCTGTTATACATATATATGTGTGTGTATATATAATTGCATTTATTTTTTACTTCAGCTCTTGAGTTGAAATGGATTGATTATATGCTGTCGCATTTCAGCCATTTTAGGGGAAATTGGAAAAATTCTATTCCTTAAAGACAGATAAGAACTGTCTTCAGTATTTTCTACAGTTTTATCCAGTCTTCTGGCGATGCCATTCTTTATTTTATTCCTCTTTCTCTTACCTTCTCTAGCTAGACTTTGGGTATGTTGTCTCTTTTGGGATTAGTTGCTATGTAAGTCTGGGTTATATGATTAAAGGGAACAAATTTTATTGTAAGATAAAGACTGAATCATGAAATAAAGTATGAATATACTCCAGGCTGAAGGTTGTTACTCATTGTTTAAGGATGTCACACTTTAATGGTTATTTGTTACTTATTATGGTCAGGTTATTTATTTTATTATTATTTGTTAAGTAAAGCCACCTCTTAAGTTTTCCAGTTTATAATCAAGAGAATTTTGAGCATTCTTTTTCTAAGACACGTTATTAACCAAGTAGAAATAAATAAACCATTTTTTCTTGGAAAATTGCCACGACTCAGAAATCTAATGTCAGTGGACTGACATGAAGATAACTTCAGGAGTGCTGCAAATAATTAGAAATTTTAGAATACCAAAGAATGTCAATGTCCTGGATAAAGAGAATGGGATTTCTTGAATTATAAAGATATCAGGCCTTTTGTACCATAGTGATATGGTTGGTGTGGAGCCTGAATGAAAATCAGGGTCAAAGCCAGGTGCAGTGGCTCATGCCTGTAGTCCCAGCGACTTGCGAGGCTAAGGTGGGAGGATTGCTCGAGGCCATGAGTTTGAGAAACGCCTGGGCAACATAACAAGACCACCATCCCTAAAAAACTAAAACATTTAAAAAAAAGAAAAGAAAAGGAGTGTCTGACTCATTTGGAGAAGGTGATTTTGAAAGAAGTGAGTGATTATGAGGTCAAAGAAATTTTACTATGCAGTATTTATCAGTTAACTTTTTTATTCATCATCCATTTTCCCACAAGATGATTGTCTTGACAATCTTTCTGCTTATTATTAAACATTTACAATGTGTCAGTATTGGTTACAGCATTCAAAGTATAGGATCCCTAACACAAGGAGCTCAAAGACTTGCTTTAAAAATGATCTTCCCAGCCAGCCGGCGTGGTGGCTCATACCTGTAATCCTAGCGCTCTTGGAGGCCGAGGCGGGTGGATCATTCAAAGTCAGGAGTTAGAGACCAGACTGAGCAAGAGTGAGAACTTGTCTCTACTAAAAAATAGAAATAAATTTTCTGGACAACTAAAAAAATATATATTGAAAAAATTAGCCGGGCATGGTGGCAGATGCCCATAGTCCCATAGCTACTCGGGAGGCTGTGGCAGAAGGACTGCTTGAGCCCAGGAGTTTGAGGTTGCTGTGAGCTAGGCTGACGCCATGGCACTCTAGCCCGGGCAACAGAGCCAGACTCTGTCTCAAAAAAAAAAAAAAAAATGATCTTCCTTATAAATATGTACCAATTTTATCTACTTTATTGTTTTATTTATCTTTTATTTATTATTATTTTTTCACATAATGGGCAGGTGAATCTTTTAAACTGATCATTTAAGAAGACTTGATATGTTGATTGGCAAGATTGAAGAATTTGTGTTTGAATTCTGTCACTTATTTGAAACTGAAACAGTAAGTTCCATAATCTTTACAGTTTCCCCATCCATAAAATGATGAATCTGTAATACCCATCCTACAGGGCTATGAGGATTAAATAAAGATGTGAAGGACCTGGCACATAGTAAAATAGTAAAAGCTCAAAAATGTTACCTCTACCTTTTGTTAGATTAAGAAAAAAATAAGAGATATGATTTTTGAAGTATGTTTTTGAGAAAGTAGGGAAGATATGAAATATGAAGGAGATTAAGTATACCTGGTTAATATAAACTAGAATGTTACTGAAGTGTGATAGTGATTATGTAAGTAGAACAAATTAAGGTTCTTGAAATCCTGTGAACAGGTTGAAGAGATCTAGGGTGGGGAAAAGTAGGGTTACGATCATAGCAATAAAGGTTATGTTCATGAAATATTGATTTAGGTTAAACTATACAAAATTGCCACCTTTTTAGATTAAAAAACAGTTGAATATTGGCAATTTCATATGGTCCACTTGACAGATGTTCAGGAGGGAAGAAATGGACAAGTAGAGAGCATGAAGGAAAGGAGACAGTCCTTCAGTTGTGCATCTAACCAGGGCTGTCACTGTTTTTAATACAGAATGGCTAGCCTCTTGCAGATGTACATCAAACAATATTTAGTGGCCTCTTTTCTTTGTAGGGAAGAAAGGGGTTGAAGATGAGTGAAAGATTTCATGCCAGTAGGTGTATAGAATCTTGGAGACTTTTGACCTTCATCGCATTTCTAAAGGATTTAAGAAAACTTACAAAAACACATACAAATTTTTTTTAAAAAAATGAGGAAATTGAAGATAAGGAAAAATAAGTTGACATCCATATCTCCTACTATAATGTGAGCAGTGGCCAGCACAGAGCTTCCTTAAAGCATTTTGGAAAGGAGGACGTGTAAATAACATCTAGCACTGTACTGCTCTGTTAAGCAACTGCAATTTTGGGTTCCTATGTAAATGTAGCAGTAGGTGCCATTGAGGTACCTACCGTCTACTGAGAAAACAAATATCTTTTAACTAAACTGTATTTCAAGCTTTGACTACAGTACTAAAATAGCTAGGAAAGGGTGTTCTTTCAAGAGACTATCTTAATTTCCAGCCATCTTTTTAAGATATTCCATGACAGTAACTCTTTCAAGTATGGTCCAAGAGGGTTCTCTGAATCTGACTGTAGTAGAGATATTTTTGGTATATGTATTTCTAGACATATTTTTACATATTTGTAGGGTACATGGGGTATTAATACATGCATACTATGTGTAATGATCCAATCAGAGTACTTAGGTTATCTATCACTTTAAACATTTATCATTTCTTTGTGTTGGGGACATTTCAAATCTTCTAGTTATTTTGAAATCTACAACATATTGTTGTTAAATATAGTTAACCTACTGTGTTATCTATCAAACACTTATTCCTATCTATGTTTGTAAGCACTCATCAACCTCTCTTCATTACCCTCACCACCTCCCCCACAGGCATCTCTTAAAAGCAAAATAGTTCAGGTAGGTATTTTCCCTTTTTCAGAAAGATTAGAAGTGTTTTCTGCATGTCAGAATGGTCTATGGACCAAAAAAAATTGACAATTTCTTCGTGTCATTTGTCAATTGTTATCGATTAAGAAATGAATTTAATTCCTGTGGCCAAGGACTTTGCTTTCCATGGGGGCTGGACTAACACTTTGCAAAAGGGGCATAGAAATAGTGTACTTAGACCCATAAAACACATCTCCACGCCTGGAAAAACACTGAAAATGCCTGAAATATCCTTTCTAGGGACAGAGCTAGCCTCTAGCTACCATATCCAGGTAAGAGCAAAAAGTGATTAATAGTGTGACTTCCCTTCCACTCTCTCACTCCACTTGCTTTCATCTCTGCTTTGCTCTTCAAGCCACCCATTCCTTTTTCTATCCCCCTAATCAGCTTATTCTTTTATTTTCCTTTGAAAATCTAAGTGTACAATAGTATACCAGTTATACTATTAAATTTTTAAAATGATTCCTCTGGTTAAATATGAGACCAACAGTACTTACTATACTATAGAAAAAGAACAATCCTATTCTTGAATCAAAATTTTGAGTCTTGTTTTTGTATGTTTGTGGTTTTTAGGTCAATTCTCTGGAAATTTGATCTTTTGTACAATTGAGAGCCAAGTAACTATAGTGTTTCTGGTCCTATGAGCATAGTTGGCAAGTGTAAGTGCTTTGGAACTTGGATGCAAACTCAGTATCTCACAAAAGAATTAAGAATTTATTTAGTTAGTGCACACGAAATCTATTTCAAGTGCTTGGACTTCACTACATCATCCCCCGGCAAAACTACACTTACCACACAAAATATAATAATCATAGTAATTGGAACACTGACTCTTGTTTGAGTCAGATTTCTAATAAAAGGGGTATTGTGGACAGTGTTCCCACCTCTTAAATTTAACGTCTTTCTTGGCAACTACACCTAAAGGTAATAGGCAGAGATGTCTCTTAGTTGGCAAAACACACCCATAAAACCTGAGCATTTCCCCCCAGGATGACAGTAAGATATCAAGGATGCCAAAGAGGGAAGGAGTGTTAACTTAATCTCATAAATAAAACAAGATTTTAAAGTAGAACGAAAACGTTCCAAGATAAAAAAACACTGAGATTCACTACTTTAAAAACACTGGCAATTGTTGATTATGTGACTGATTTTTTTAAAAAGGATTCTGCCCCATTGGGTACATATGTATACCACATAAAATGAAATATACTTTTAAGTCCCTGTTTTGGTGTTACTAGCCAGAATTAAAGCTTTCCTTCCGTATGTGCGGAGACCTGAGATTTCTTTTTTGCTTTAAATGCGTGCCTCCAAGGTACGGGAAAGCGGGAGACCAGTTGGAAACTCGGCTAAGGGGGATGGGAACGGGATGGCTCCGACTGTGAATCTAAGAGCTGAATGTGTGAGAGAAAATCCTCCTCCAACCTCGGAGGGGGTGTCTCCCCCAATACCAGCTCCCTCCCCCCGGGCTCGTGGGGCGGGTCTGGTTTGCTCAGTAGCAGCAGCGGCCGCAGCAGCAGCCCCGGGGCTGAGCGGTGGCGGCCTCCTGGCATCGCAGGGAAGCGGCGGTTCCGAGAGCGCGAGGCCCTGGGGAGATCCGGCCAAGGCTGCCGCTGGCATGGAGGAAGCGTCGAGTGGAGCCGGAGTCACCGGGGACGGATTTCCTCCCCAGCCCAGCTCCCCTACAGCTTGGCGAGGCCTGCTCCTAGCGCCTGCGAAGTGGAGGAGGCCTGCGCCTCGGGCCTGGCAGCGGCAGCCGGCGAACGAGGCGGGCACAGCAGGGTAACCGGCAAGCCGTAGCCGCTCTCGGGAACCTAAGCGCCGCCACGGTCGCTTATTGTCTCTCCCCTTCCACCCGGGGGGCAAACAGGAAGCGCGCCGCCTGGCCGAGCGACGGACATGCGTCCGGACCAATGAGCACAGCCGGCGGAGAGCGTGGTGGCGAATGAGCGCGAAGAAGAGGGGCGGGAGTTCCGGGCGGGCTGTCACCCTCTTCCCCCCTTTTGGGCTGGAGGCTCCACCTTTTGTGTTTCCCGCACAGTCAATCAAAATAGGAAAAAAAAATCCCCGGACCGCTCCGGCCGTGTCCGCCGCCGCTTCCCGCATCCTCTCCCGGCGCCGCCGCCTTCGCTCCTCACCATGTGTAAGGCGGCGGGGAGCCCTGCCTGAGGTGCCCTAAACACACTATGACTGGTACGTAAAGCCGAGAGAGAGCAACCCTTGCTGCTGCTGCCGCCGCCGCCGCCGCCGCCGCCGACCACAGCCAGCCTGGGGCCGCCGCCGCCTGTCCCGGCCCCAGCCCCGTGTGTGCGACCGAGTGTCTGTGAGAGGCAGAAAGCCGCACTCCCCTCCGCCTCCCTCCCTTCCAGCCGCCGTCCACCCCTGAAGCCCCAGCAACGCCGTCTCCCCGCCGCGCCCCGGGGCGGGCGGCCCGGTCCGCCGGGAGCGCATCCCCCTGTGTGCGGGCGCGGGCGGGCGTGTGTGAGTGACTGACGGTGCGAGAGGAGCGAGCGCGAGTGAGAGCGAGCGGCGCGAAGGGAAAGGGGAGGAGAGGAGAGGAGAGGGGGCAGGGGCAGCGCGGGGAGGAGGAGGAGGGAAAGAGGAGGAGGAGGAGGGTTACAGACAGCGGCGGGCGGGGGCAGCAGCAGGAGGGGAGGAGGGAGCCGCCGCCGGGGGGCGGGTGGGGGAGGGGAAGGGGCCTGGGTCCGGGCTCTCGGAGTAATTTCGCCTCGGCCCGCGGGCCCCCTCCCTCTCCTCCACCCGCCTTCCTCCCCACCCCCATCCCCCCCGCGCTGTGCCTGCAGCTCCCGAAAAGCCCGTGAAACAAGAGGAAATGGCTGCCTTGGACGTGGACAGCGGCGGCGGCAGCGGCGGTGGCGGCGGCGGCCACGGCGAGTATTTGCAGCAGCAGCAGCAGCAACAGCACGGAAACGGCGCGGTGGCGGCGGCGGCCCAGGTGAGGAGCGGCTGAGCCCCGGCCCGGCTCCCCCCCTCGCGCCGCTTTCTCCTCCCCTCGCCTCTCCCCTCCCTCCTCGCCTCTCCCCTCCCTTCCCCCCGCCCCGGGAGCTGCCCGCCCGAGGCGCCAACGCTCCCGACCCCGCCCGCGCTCCCCCGCCCGCCGCCTTTTTGTGCGTGTGTGAGTGTATGCGCCCTGCTGGGGGTGGGTTCCGGGCGGAAGGTGGAGGCCCGGCGCGCAGCCCGCCGCCCGCCTACCCGCGGACCGGGGTGCCGGGGTGCTTGCGAGCGGGGGCACGCGAGCCGGAGGCCAGGGCAGGAGGAAGAGGAGGAGGCGGAGAGCGCGGGCTGGCGCTCGCCCGGGCGCAGCCTGCGAGGACCGAGTCGCACTTCCTGTGCGAGCGGCGGCCCGGCCCTAACCGCCACCCCCTCCCCCTGTCTCCCTTTCTGAACCCGCCCATCGGGGGTAGGACACTCAGCCGTCACCGCTCGCTCTGCTGGCCGCTACCTGCAGCAAGATAGGGCCGCCATCGCCGGGCGACGACGAGGAGGAGGCGGCCGCCGCCGCCGGGGCCCCCGCCGCCGCCGGAGCGGTAAGTCCCGCGCGCGGCCCGCCCCCGCCGAGGCCTTGCGCCCGCCATCCCGGGCCTGCGGCGCGCCCGCCCAAAAGGCCTCCCCGGCGCCCGCGCTTGCCCCGAAACGGACCGGTCGCCGAGCCCCGGGGCGCCCTTTCCTGCTTTTTCGCATCCCTGTTTGGGTCGGGAGCCAGCCCTGGCTTTCTCGAAATTGTCACTGCGGCCCCTCGCTCAAAATTTTCTACAAAATGAAGTCTGAAAGGGCGGGGGTAGAGGACTCCAAAATGGATGTTTGAGCAGTTCATATCAGTGCTGAAAACTCCTTTGCTTGAACACTACAAAATTTTCAAGCACAGCCTGTCGGCCATAGATAGTATCAACTACAGAGGCTGTGCTTAGTATTTTTGAACCTGGAGCTTTTTCTGCTGGAAGTTGCTAGATCTTACTGATTTAAATCGTAGATTATAAAAAAATGAGGGTTTATTCTTGGAATTACCCTTTTGTGTGCAGAAATGAACATTCTTTGAGTGCGTTTTTAGTGACCATTCAAAATTGTTGAATTTTAGTTTTTGCAGACTACTAAAATTTACAGTAAGTTTTCTGAAGTGGGGGTAGATGAAACGTTTAGCGACCGTTGAAATTAGCGAAGTTTCTTAGCACTTCAGCTTTTGAAATTGAATATGAATATGTTAGAAACAGAAGTACACGTAATGAATTATATTTATGTGCATACGAATACATAGAATACATACATTTGAATTTTGTTGGCAAAACTCTTTTTATTTTGTTGTGACTGTTAGTGTGATGGTGGGATTCTTTTTGTAATGCTGTTATATAGTGTCTGAAGCAAGAGGAGGAGCTGGCCTATGTTACATGAAGGCTTAATACAAATAAGCTAGGGAATAGGTTTTAGCCTGTTAATTGTGAATTTTACATTTGTTTGGATTTTTGCTGTTGTGTTAATATGATTGAAACCCCTCTCAGTCTTATTTTTGTGGTGGATTATACAAATTGATTTGTGTAGTGATGTTTTGAATAGTCACCAGACAGAAAAGTTTGGTATGGTATGCGGAAAATAGTTACGTTTAGGCATTAAAAGTTAAGCTAAAGTTAAACTATTAGTATTACATTTATAATTTTAGTGCTTCAAATTATATTCTGGGGGATGTGAGTAGTTTTAATGTCTTAGTTGTGCTTTTGTAAGCTCAAATGTAAAGGCATAAAATTATGTTGTGAGAGACATAATTGTTATTTTTAAACAAATTCAGGGCATGGTAGACCTTTTTTATGAAGTGTATCCCTCCAGTCCCAAAGTGCCAAAACACATTGTTTATCTTAAGAAACCACTGCATAAGTAAAATTGAAAAGCAGATTGTTTCTGCTTACATTTTTATATTTCATATAGGAGAAGAATTTTCTTGTAAATGTAGTTTACAAAGTTCAGATATCAGCTTGCAGATGGGGGCGGAGGAGTGAAGAAGGAAGTTATGACTGAAAAATGTGTATACATACATATATATGTGAGTCTCCAGCCTTAGCCAACTGTGGCCATATACTTGTAGGGAAGTTGTTTCCATGTTTCTTCTGTACCTTCTCTGACTTACCAAATCACTACTGACACATTTCCCGCCAGCTGAACGTGAACTAGAATCAATCTGATAAATCTAAGATTTATCAATCAAATACATCATAATTTGTCAATCATAGTAAAATGAAAATACAGTTTTGCCAGAAACCTCTCAAAACATACATTTTTTTGTATACTTGGTACCTGTGTATAAGGTTTTTACTTTGAGTAAAATTGGTAAGACCGGCTTTTGTATATGTCTTAGCAGATAGAAAAATTATTTTTCCAGTTCAAAAATGAACTTAAGGCCGGGCGCGGTGGCTCATGCTTGTAATCCACTCTGGGAGGCTGAGGCGGGAGGATCGCTCAAGGTTAGGAGTTTGAAACCAGCCTGAGCAAGAGTGAGACCTGTCTCTACTAAAAATAGAAAGAAATTAATTGGACAACTAAAAATATATGTATAGAAAAAATTAGCTGGGCATGGTGGCACATGCCTGTAGTCCCAGCTACTCGGGAGGCTGAGGCAGAAGGATCACTTGACTCCAGGAGTTTGAGGTTGCTGTGAGCTAGGCTGACGTCACGGTACTTACTCTAGCTCGGGCAACAGAGTGAGACATTTTTTCAGTACACCTTAGAAAGTGAAATTCTTGTGAGTTGTTTTTGTTTTAAAATGTGCTAGGTAATTTTATTTTAATTACTCAAATCACTGGGAATCAGAGGTCATAGTTGTGTTTTTTTTAAATTGTATTTTGGAACAGTTTTAGATTTACTGAAAGGTTGGAAGTACAGAACTGAGAATCATACCCTTCACCCAGCTTCCCCTAATGTTAACATAACTGTGGTACATTTGTCCAAACTAGGAAATTAACAGTAGTGTGGTATTACAGATTTTGTTCTCATTTCATCAGTTTTTCCACTAATGTCGATTTTCTGTTCTGGGATCTATTCCAGATACCACATTGCAGATACATTGTTGTATTTAAAATGAAACGGAAATATATGCATATAGTTCAAATTTATGCCAGTTTAGCTTGGTATTTTAAGATTAAAAGGGTCTTGAGAAGCCAATCAGCTACATTAAAGATTTGCTTTGAATATTCCAGTTTTGAATTTGGAATTTTTTTATAAAAGAGGACCTTGGCCAAGCATGTTTGGTTACTCTCAGGACAGTGCTGAAGAAGTCTAATTGCAAACTAGTCTCACCTGTAATGTCCTACAGCATGGACTCCCAAAGACGGTTTTATAGCAAGTTTCCTTTGTCACTTTTTTTTTTTTTGGAAACAGAGTCTTGCTCTGTTGCCCAGGCTAGAGTGCAGTGGCACCATCATAGTTCTCTCCAAACTCAAACTCCTGGGCTCAAGCAGATCCTTCTGCCTCAGCCTCCCAAGTAAATGGGACTATATAGGTGTGAGGCACCACACCAGGCTAATTTTTTGTTTTTTGTAGAGACAGGATCTTACTATTGCCCAGGCTGGTTCGAACTCCAGGCCTCAAGTGAGCCTCCTGTCTTGACCTCCCAAAGTGCTAGGATTGCAGGCATGAGCCACTGTGCGTGGCCTGCCTTTTTACTTTATTAGTAAAAGTTGGGTAGTTAATTTTAGAAAGCCAGGAAATAGAATAAAGTAGACCTTTATGCAAGTATTAACTTGTCCACTTTACATCAGTGTAAACTTGTGGATTATTAATTTACTTCATTTGTGGTTTAGTGAAATAAACTGAACAACATACTGTGAACGTCATTGCCTGATCTTTGATTTAGGTTGTAAATTTAGTGTTCATTAATTTAGCGTATAAATGTTGATGAGCTAAGAAAATAATAGTTTATTTTTTAAAAAAAGGTCATTTTTGCCGTTACTTACGATAAGACCTACACCATTGTTATTGTAGTTAATTCATTGAGTAGGATAATTTTTTTTTTTTTTGAAATGTTTGAGTTCTATTACTATTCCTTGAAGATTTTAAGAAACTTGAGTATTTGCCTACAAATGGTTCTTGGTTTTTTTCCACATTAGCTTCACACTTGTTCTTGTTTCCAGTTACACTCCTTCCTTGCCTGTCTCTGGCTTTCATAAAGCCATTTGTGGGAACTGAGAAGTTAATACAATCCTTTCCAAGTGCTATGTAATAAGTGGTGTGAATTTTTTCTTTTTCCCTTTCCACAAGTATTATCTAAGAAGATAATACCTTCTTTTTCTTTCCTCTCTAAGCCCCCAACCCCCTATTTTTATGTCCAATTGTGTTGGAGAATGCCCTTGTAATGAATTGTTATAGCAGTGTCACTGCTGGTGCCACCCCCTGGTGCTCCCACCCCCAGGCTACAGTAGGATTTGGTCTTTTTCACCGTGTGGTTATGTGTTTATGTGTAGAGAGACTTAGAGTGCCTTTAGTTGCAACTTTTTACTATGCTAATGCCAACATCTGTGTTAGATGGTGTCTTATTTAATTGTCCAATAAGAATATTAGAGTTACTGAGAGAAACACTGGTGGGTTTTTTATTTAGTCTGTAAGGTTATGTAGAAGATTATCTTGCTTCTAAACCAAATACTAGTTCTCCTTTAGAATGTGTCTCTCTTTTTTTTGTCTCTCTTTTTTTGTCTGTCTTTTTTGTCTCTTTTTTTTCATGTCTCTCTTTTTGTTTCTGTATTATTTCCTATAGCCTAACATCAAACTTTTTTTTTTTTTGGTCCCAGATGGTTTTCTAATTTATCCCTTTCCCATTTGGTATTAAGTGTGCTTTATCTCTTTCAGTGGTATGTTACTGATGAAATTTCTTTTACAAATTAATGGGCTTAGAAAGCTTTGTAGTTTTGAAATATTTGGGACTTATTCATTGCGTAATTTGGAAATAGGTTTAAAATTGGTTTAGCCTTCTTTGTAGGAGGCTCTAATACCTCAAAGGTAATTTTATTGTTATGTTATTTCTGTCATTTTGTTTGCAGTGATTTTAAAGTAAAATACCTTTAACTGTTGATTTAATAAATATATATTGATCTTTGTGCCAGGAATTGTGCTAGGCATCTAATGGATACTTTTCAAATCTGTTCTCATATTCTTAGTAATCATAATGATACTTTGGGATTGCACAGTGCTTTATAGTTTATAAAGCTTAACATTTTCTTGACCCTGTACAATAATATTTTTCCCATTGTTAACACGAGGGAATTGAGTGTTGCTCTAAATCACATACATTTCCACAATTCTGCTGGTTCTTTTCTTTGTAGTGTAACATACTCCTCTCCGCCAAGCATAGTTTTAGCTTAAATCGTCAAAGTCTGTTAGTTTTCTGATTTAGTATGTTTTTTTCTATCCCATTAAAAAAATAGTATTTAGCAAATTTTTTAAACCTGCAAATTTATTACATTAAAAAATTCTTTTTCTTGCCTGATTCTTTTGTTTAAACTATTGTTTTTTCATCTTGGTGCTTCATAGATACTTATATATGCTTTTCATCATAGGTTTATTTTAAAAAAGTTCAGCATACATCATTTTGTCCTAGGTTTGGAGATTTTCCTTCAATTAATGGCCTGCATTGCTGGGAAAAATGGTACTACAGTTTATTTTTATTTAGTTTCTGGAGAGGGGATGACTTGGCAATGTTTACTCAGACTTGTCATTTGAGTAGTTATTTATTATCAAGGAATTTCTTGACTAGAAAGCTGCTCAATGGTGGCTGAATATGTGCGGTTATTACTATTTTAGATGCCATAAGTTTTACTTTTTTTTAAAGAAAGGAAAAGGAAGAAAATGTCAGTATTGTAAAATTAATTTGTGTCTGAAATTAATAGTGTATTTGGCAAATACCCTAAATTAATAGTGTATTTGGTAAATGTTGAATATTTGTAAATTTAATGTTGGTTATAAGAAATTTAAATCAGTTCTTCAGAACAGTAACCTTCAGAAGATAAGGATTGCTTTTAGACATACAAAAGCACAGATTTTAGTATAAAGTATAGATGTAGATATTTTTAGTTTACTTAACATGCCAAAAGACTGAAATGAGACATGATTTGTTACTGTAATGTTAGGAAAGGTGACTTAAGCTTATAATTTCTATATCATATTGAAATTGAAGAATGATATGTCACTTTAATGTCTAGTGTTTCATTTTAAAATTTGAGTTTAGTAAGTTTAACTTAAGTTTTTGTATTTAAAAGATAGATCACTGTTTTAGTTTAGGGTTGGGGCTTTGTGTTAGGTCCTAGGGTTTCTTGGGCTTTAGTCTCTTCCTTCTTTATTTCAGTCTCCTTACTGAACCTTAGTTTATCTTTATAAAACACAGATGGGATTGCACCACTCACTTGCTTATAAACCTTTTATAGCTTTCCTTCCCTATCTGCAGGATAAAGTCCAGTTTAGTGGGTTCCACAAAGCCATTTACAGGCCTTGATAAAAATGTTTAGCCTTGTTCATGTTCTCTATGAATATAAGCCTTTTCTGTATCCTCTCTTGAACCCCAAACTGCATTCTTTAGGGTTTCTTTTTGCTTGTGATTTTATTGTTTCTATACCTTTATTAAGGCCTCTATTTTCTAACTGACCACAGTGAAATCTTGTATTTCACTCTAATATTGCTTCAAATATCTCTGTGTGAAATCTTCCTTTTCAGTCTTCTGTGTTCCCACATAGTGTTTTGATCATACAGCTTGTATATGCTACTTTTGGCAATTGTATTAGCACGTATGTGTATGTCTGCTTGGATTGATTGTGAACCATTTGAAGGCAGGGAGTATGTATCTGATGGGTCTACTCAAATCTTCTTACCTCACTTTGGCAGGTATGTTCAAATGTTTGAGTCATTAAACTGATTTATCCATGGAAATACTGTATATAGTTCTCAACTATGTCTATATGTAAATTAGGTAGTGAGTTTCTGTAAGAAACTTAAGATCTTTTGATTCTACAATATTTGCATTAAATTTTATGTTGGGAGAACCATGTTTGTCTTAACCTTGGTTTTTTTTTTT
>CAUYRT010081578.1:0-30033 GCA_963574885.1 Lepilemur ruficaudatus | reverse complement strand
ATTAATTGGCCAACTAAAAATATATAGAAAAAATTAACTGGGCATGGTGATGCATGCCTGTAGTCCCGACTACTTGGGAGGCTGAGGCAGGAGGATCACTTGAGCCCAGGAGTTTGAGGTTGCTGTGAGCTAGGCTGATGCCACGCCACTCTAGCCCGGGCAACAGAGTGAGACTCTGTCTCAAAAAAAAAAAAAAAAAAAAGGACAGTATGCAGAATTTAGCAGGTCAGTACCTTAATTAACATATTTAGAGGATGTATTATAATAAAGACTACTAAAAGATTGTGTCAGTCGAAGAAATAGAAACCATACTAAGTTTTTCAAGAGAAAGATTTTAATATAAGGAATTGGTTAATCAGGCATTGGGGAATTTAAAAAGTACACAGAGGATTTTAAGGTAATACAATAATTGCAGGAAGCAGCTACCACAGTTAGGGCTGAGGGAACAAAGTGAAGAAGTTGAAATTATTACAACCTAGAAGCTCAGAGGAGAGGCCTTGCAGAGTGGAATCCACACCAATGAGGAGGGGCACTCCCTGGCTGATGTCAGTGCCTCTGGAACCTGGAGGAAGCACCTGTGGAGCTGGGAGCCCCACCTCTCAGGAAGGGGCTCTACCTAGTTGGTGCTCTCTAAGGGAGCGTGACTAGGCTATTGTGGGAGAGCTGAGAAAAGCTGGAGCCTGAAACCAGCTGCTGCTGCTAGAGTGAAGATACAGGCATACAATATGAACTAATCAAATCAGGGTAATTGGGGTACATATCATCTCAGACATTTCTCATTTCTTTGTATTAGGAACATTCCAATCCCACTGTTAGTTATTTTAAAGTACACCCTGACTTACTGATTAATGTTACTTTGTTGTGCTATCAAGTATTGTTCATTCTATCTAACTACCTAACTATATTTTTACACCCATTAATCATCCCCTCTTTCTCCCTGCCACTTCCCCACACGGAGAAGGGTACCACTACCCTTCTCAGCCTGTGGTAACTATCATTCTACTCTCTTTCTCCATATCAATTATTTTTAATATTTAGCTCCCACCTATGAATGAGAGATGCAAGATTTGTGTTTCTGTGCTTGGTTTATTTCACTTAACATAATATTCTCCAGTTCCATCCATGTTGTTGCAAATGGCAGGATTTCATTCTTTTTTACTGCTACATAATATTCCATTGTGTATATGTACCACAATTTCTTTATTCATCCATTAATAGACACTTAGGTTGATTCCAAATCTTGGCTATTGTGAATAGTGCTGCAATAAACATAGGAGTATAGATATCTTTTCATATACTACATTCCCTTCTTTTGGATATATACCCAGAAGCAGTATTTTTTCATACAAACAGGGGGTCTTGCTCTTGGCTCGTCCTCAGGCTGGTCTCAAACTCCTGACCTCAGTGATCCCTCCACTTTGGCCTCCCAGAGTGCTAGAATTATAAGGTGTGAGCCACGGTCCCCAGCCTCTGGACTTTTTTATACCTGGGGCAATGCGCCATTGTTGGACAAGGAGGAGGAGATGTATGCCTTCTTTTTGTAAACAGGATGACTGTGAAAGCAGAAGTGGGAAAAGAAAAGCTGTGCCCACAACATTGGCATGCTTTCAGGTGAAGCAATTTTAGGAAAGAGTTTATATGAAACAGATGTGGAAATTGATCCCTTGCAAAGAAAAGCCCCTGCACCCTTTGAAGGCCACTGGCATACACATGTTTTTTTCTGCTGACTCCTATTCTTACAATCTACCCCAATCACACCTCTGCCTCTGTCCCCACAACTCCATTGGAAATACTTTTACAGAGGCCATCAACAACATCAACATTGCTAAACACAAATGTCATGAGTAAGTAGTTACAAGCTCAGGACAGGGATAAAAAGAAATTCTAATACAGAAATCTGGCTCGAAGATGTCATTAAAGAATTTGCTCTCACAGTTGCAAAACAAAGTGCACCCATTTTATAATCAACATTAGTAATAAAGACCACGACATGGAGCATATTAGTTTAGGGAAAGGTCTCCTGATCCAGCTGGCTCCAAGCAGGAGACAGTTGTGCAGGGCCGTATTTAAGCAAACATGGCTGGTCGGTTTTCTAAAACAGCCAGCCTGCTAGAGCTTTTATAAAGCATCTCACCAGGTTGGGCAGCTTCTGAAATGGTGGGAAATACTGCGGGTTTTGAAGAAACATTTGACTCAGTCATTTCTATCACACCCTCTTTTTAACAGGTACTATCTGACACTTCAGCCTATTATAAAGTGGGAAATTTAAAATATTAAAGTAATATGTTGGTAGGACCCACTTAAAAAAATTCCTTGGCCCCTAAAGAAACCTCTCTTCAGGCCACACCGTAGCCAGATCTCGGACACCAGAGACGGTCTGGGGAAGGAGTGGTGCAGCCAACATTAAAGCTCCTTGTCGGGGAAAACAGTCCTCAGGGATCCAGGGCCACCTTCCCAGCATTCAGCTCGAAAACCTTGGGCACTGTTTCTGGAGCTTTCAAAAAGTCTCACAAAATGCAGTAACGTGACTGGTGCAGCATTCTTTTTGGAATCGGCGATATCCTCCTGCAAGGTCTACTTCTCCACTCTACACCAAGTGAGTTGGGAAAGTCAGAGCACCTTTTTCTCCGCGAATGACAGGTGGTTTTTCTCAGGCTACAGCGGCCTTTCTCTCTAGCGCAACCTATGGAATATTCTAAAATATGTAGTTTATTATTAAACTCCTGACATGCTTGAAAACCCTTTTAATCAATTTCCTCTTCAATATAAAACATTATTTAAAAAAAAAAAACTCGCTTTAGACACCGTCTGGAGAGGGCCGGGTGACGAACACCCGCGGATGTAACGCGGTGTTTGACCGCCACAGGAAGACGCCTTGTCGTTAATGACCTGGAATTCCCTCTTCATAGAATATATGGTGCCCCTAGACTTTTCCGACAAGAGCCTTGGTTGAGCTTGCAAGAGCGAGCTCCGTGAAGTCGAAGTACCACCTTCAGTTCTTTGTGGAAAGTCTCCGCGAAGAACAGTTTCTGCGCATGCGTATCAGATTTTCCGTTAGGAATGGGGGGGGCCGCGGGCTTTTGGAGCATGCGCACACCAAATTTCCGCTAGGCATCAGGCGAGCATGCGCACACTGATGTTAGGCGGGCAGGGCGAACTCTTCCGAGCGTCCTCTGTGGGGTCTTGGAGGCCTGTTGAAGTCGTTTTGGACGTGCTTGGATCCCTCTTTGGCTGGGTACCACGCTCGTGGAAGAAAGGCTAGTACATTCGTTTTTATAACAGGTTTTATCATCTTTTTTCTTTGGATAATTTTTTTCCAAATATAAATATGTTAAATATTCGTTATAAAATATCTAACAGTTAACCAGCGATCCAGTAGAAAAATAGAAGACCGTGAAACAGAGAGTTCACAGAAAAGTAATTACAAATAGACCTTAAACATATGAAAAGATGCCTCGCTTCAGTTTTAAAAAGAAAAATGCAAATCATCACCACATGGGCAAATATGGAACGTTTGGCAATATGTAAGGGCCACGGGCGTGCTGCAGTGCTGGTGGAAGAGCAGAATGTAGCAATTCTCAGTGGTTATAAAAACCGCATTGCATTTCCATTTTGATTCAAAAAAATCCCACTTTTGGAATTCTTTCCTACAGATACACTTGCTTATATATGAAATGTGTGCATGAGGTCATTGATTGTAAGAGCTAAAGATTCGAAATTATGAGGACTGATAACTAAAAACAATGGGGCTGGTCCGAGTGCGGTGGTATTTACAACTAATTGATCACAACCAGTTACAGATTCATTTGTTACTTCTCCACTCCCACTCCTTCACTTGACTAGCCTAAAAAAAAGAAAAACAGAAAGAAACCAATGGTATTAATACATATGCACTATGGAGCATTATGCAGCTATGAAAAAGAATGAGGAAATTACCTACCCACTGATGTGGAAATATCTCCAGGTTGTCTTACTAAGTGAAAAGAGGTGTAAGGTATGCCTTTTGTGTAGGAAAGAAGAAATGAAAATATGTGATCCTTGTTTCCACTAAATTCTGGAAATATTCACAAGAAAATAGTAATGATGGTTTCCTATGGTTTGGAAGGGAGGACAGAGATGAGAGGAGAAACTTCTTAATGTATACCTCATTATAATGTATTGCTTTTAAAATCATGTGAATGTTTTCCATTAAAAACAAAAATAGGCCGGGCGCGGTGGCTAACGCCTGTAATACTAGCACTCTTAGAGGCCGAGGCGGGCAGATCGCTCAAGGTCAGGAGTTCGAAACCAGCCTGAGCAAGAGTGAGACCCCGTCTCTACTAAAAATAGAAAGAAATTAATTAGCCAACTAAAAACGTATAGAAAGAATTAGCCAGGCATGATGGCATATGCCTGTAGTCTACTTGGGAGGCTGAGGCAGGAGGATCGCTTGAGCCCAGGAGTTTGAGGTTGCTGTGAGCTAGGCTGATGCCAAGGCACTCTAGCCTGGGCAACAGAGTGAGACTCTGTCTCAAAAAACAAAAGAAAACAAACAAAAAATAAATACAAAAAACAAAAGTAAATAGATGAGGCACGGTGGCTCACACCTATAATCCTAGCACTTTGTGAGGCTGAGGAGGGAGGATCACTTGAGCACAGGCATTCAAGACAAGCCTGGGCAACATAGTGAGACTCCTATCTCCACAAAAAAATTTTAAAAAATTAGCTGGTGTGGTGTTGTGTGCCTATAGTCCCAACTACTCAGAAGGCCAAGGTAGGAGGATCCCTTGAACCTGGGAGTTTGAGGTTGCAGTGAGCTATGATGATGCCACTGCAGCCTAGCCCGGGAGACCAAGTGAGACTGTCTCAAAAAAGAAAAAATATACAGGCTGGGCGAGATGGCTCATTCCTGTAATTTCAGCACTTCTAGGGTCTGAGGCAGAAGGATTGCTTGAAGCCAGAAGTTCAAGATTGCCTGAGCAACATAGGGAGACCACCCCCCCAACACTCCCCCTGCAAAAAAATAAAAAATCAGCCAGGTGCTACTCGGAGGCTAAGGTAGGAAGATCGCTTGAGCCCAGGAGTTCAAGGTTACAGTGAGCTATGATCTGCCTGGGTGACAGAGTGAGACCTTGCCTCAAAAATAAATAAATAAAAATTACAGTAACTTTTTAAAAAATTTAGAAATGTATATTATAAACAGTGAAAAATCAACCATAATTTCACCTTCTGATGGTAACTGTTATTAACAAGTGTATGTTCTTCCAACATCTTACTTGCTTTAGTTAAAAGTATTTTTAAAAATTTAATTAGAGGCTGGTGAGGTAGCTCACGCCTGTAATCCTAGCATTCTGGGAGGCCAGGAGGACAGGTGGATCGTTTGAGCTCAGGAGTTTTTGTTTTTTTGTTTTTTTGGTTTTTTTTTTTTTGAGACAGAGTCTTACTCTGTTACCCGGGCTGGAGTGCCATGGTGTCAGCCTAGCTCATAGCAACCTCAAAATCCTGGGCTCAGGTGATTCTCCTGCCTCAGCCTCTCGAGTAGCTGGGACTGCAGGCATGTGCCACCATGCCTGGCTAATTTTTTTTTTCTATATATTTTTAGTTGGTCAATTAGTTTCTTTCTATTTTTAGTAGAGACGGGGTCTCGCTCTGGCTCAGGCTGGTTTTGAATTCCTGACCTTGAGCGATCTGCCCGCCTCGGCCTCCCCGAGTGCTAGGATTACAGGCATGAGCCACCGTGCCCGGCCTTGAGCTCAGGAGTTTGAGGTCAACCTGAGCAAGAGCAAGATACCATCTCTACTAAAAATAGAAAGAAATTACTTGGACAGCTAAAAATATATAGAAAAATTATCCAGGCATGGTGGCACATGCCTGTAGTCCCAGCTACTCAGGAGGCTGAAGCAGAAGGATTGCTTAAGCCCAGGAGTTTGAGGTTGCAATGAGCTATGATGATGCCACTGCACTGTAGCCCAGGTGACAGAGCAAGACCCAGTCTCAAAAAAGAAAAAAAAAAAGAAAAAAAGTCCCCAGCCCAGGATTTTTAGGGCAGTGAAATACTCTGTATGATACTATTATGGTGGATACAAGTCATTATAAATTTGTCCAAATCCATAGGATGTGCAACAGTAAGAGTGAGCCCTAATGTAAATTATGGACTTTAGGTGATTATGTGTGTCAGTGTAGGTTCATCAGTTGTAACAAATATACCACTCTGGTGGGGGGGTGTTAATAATAAGGGAGGCTGTGCATGTGTAGGGGCAGGGAATATATGGGAAATCTCTGTACCTTCTGTTTAATTTTGCTGTGAACCTAAAACTGCTCTAAAAAAATATATCTTAAAAAAAAAAGTCCTCCCTGTACAAACATGAGCACACATGGGCTTTAAGGGCAAGGTGTAACTTGTAAACACTGCTTAGATAGAAAGTCTAACAATGGAGACCCTGTTTTATTGGACACCCCTGCATAGAGCAAAAATGTCTCCCGTCCAACTTCAGGCATGGCACATGTATCGGTATTCAGCAAGGACAAAGTTCTTGGGGGGTAGGAAGCAACTTAGCCAATATGTAGGAGGGTAAGTGTCTCAGGGTCATACGTGCATTGTGTGTCATAGTATCACAGTCCTGGATACTATAATAATGCCTCTCATAGACCACTGCATGTGACATAGCTCAATTCCATAGCTGCCAGGATGTCTGTGATCATAAGCACAACTCCTGGGTTTCCTCCAGAGCTAAGGTCAAAAAAACCTTTGGTCATTCCATGGATCTCAGCACCTTTGAGGCTGTCCTGGTCCAAGGTAGAAAATGTGTAACTACTTCCTGGAAATAGGGAGCCTATGGACTTTCTGGGCCAAATCTCCTGTCCAGGTGAGGGGCTTTCCAATGGGGCACCCAAAAGAGGGATCTTAAGGGTAACTTTCCTGAAGACAGATTAAAGTCAATGGATGAAGTATCTTTAGAGACTAGGCCCCTTGGCCTTTTCTAGAGGCCCTTTTCTAGAACTGGTCAGGTGATATGGTCCGGTTGCATAATACCGTGCCCTGCCAAGGATCCCAGGATAGCAAGTCATGGATATTCTCCTTAAGGACAGATGCTGAGGATTGATAATGTTGTCCTTTGGGGATAGCTCTCGGTTCTCCTTCAGGAGATGGTCAAGAGTCAATAAACTAAAACTTGGCCACATTCTTCTGATCCGAGTTTTGTGTCGCAGTGATCCAGGACTCTTGAGATGAAGGTGCACCAGGCCTTCCTTTGTTTTTTAGATTCTGGAGGAGTCTTGGCTATCCAATGTGGCTCCCAACATATTCAGCGCACCTCCAGGAAGAACATAGCTGACTTCAGTATATAAATGCCCATTCACAAGAACCCTAGACCTTGAAATTACCTTCTTGACTTTTATAATAAGAGGAGTTGAGAAACATGGTGAGTCCTGCACTAAGAGGATCATCCTTTGATGTTGAGAGGGAAAATGGACCTACATGGACAGAAACATATCAAGACAGGTTAGGACCTGCTATAGAGCCGTGTCGGTCCTTCTTCCACATATTCTATTCCAAAGTCTGTGTTCCTTTATGTGGCTGTCAGATGCAGCCACATGAGGAGACACAGGAAAGGCTCAGGGAAACAAAGTTTACTGTACTTACAGGTCCTAGAACCAGGAGGCACTGCATGGTTAGGGCCAAGTCAGTTAGGAGGCAGAAGGGGCAGAAGCTAGGTCATGGCCTTTGTTGGAATTTCCAGGGAACAGGCAATGCAGGGAAGGATAAGCATTTTAGGATTAGCTAATTTGAATAATTTTGGGTTCTACTTGGCCCTAGGATGCCTAGGGCAGAGGAGTATTGTCTCCTGGGGTATACTGGCCAGATAGAGGGGACTTGGCTTTGGATTGGTTGGTTTGCAGATCACAGGGATGCTATAGGCTGAGCGTTTTGCTATCACTAAGTATTGGCTAGTTCCAGAATGGGCAGTCTCCCCAGGCAGAAAGGATTTTAAGATATCAAAACATCATAATATATACAAAATAAAAATATATGCTACATACGCTACAGTAGATATCTATTGCTGGGTAACAAATGACTCCGGAACTTAGCAGCTTAATGTAAGCATTTATGATGTCGTAGTTTCTGGGGGTCAGGATTTCAGCAGTGGCTTTGCTTGCTGATTCTGGCTCCAGGTCTCTTGAGGTTGCAGTCAAAATGTTAGTCTACAGTAATCTGAAGACTCAGTGGGGAGGAATCTATTTCCAGGCTTACTCACATGGTTATAGGCAAGAAGCCTTAGTTCCTGCCTGGCTGTTGGGAGGAGGGAGGCCTTAGTTCTTCACCATGTGGGCCATTCCATTGGCTGCTTGAGTGTCCTCACAACATGATGGCTGGCTTCTCCCAGAGCAAGTGACCCAAGAAAAAGGCAAGGAGAAAGCCACAACGTGTTTTATGACCTCTCAGAACTTACAGGTCCTTACTTCGGCTACATTTTAGCCATCAAAAGCAATTCACTAAATCCAGTTCACACTCAAGGGAGGAATATTAAAGAATTAAAGCCATCACAAAGTCTAACACCAACCTGATCCCCACAAAGTCAATCCAGGGGCATTATAGCAAAAGCCACACTGTCATAGTTTACCCAGATCCAGTAATTCATCTCTTGAAGACCATGGATTTTAAACCATGAAGCTTCTCCCTTTTGTGGATTAGATGGATGAGATTTCTGGTGAATTTGGTTTGGAGTCTGCGTGAAGTGGAGGCTCCCAGGTCTCCCAGAGTGAAATTTTCAGAAGTCCATGCTTTAAAGGCTAGGAGTAGAGCAAAGAGTAGGTTACAATGTACAGGATGAGGCAATCCTGCCAATCCGGCATTTGTAGAGTGGTCTCTGTCCTTAAAGCTACCCTGTAGCCTGACTGTGCTATTTACTAAACATTAATAAGCATCATTATAAATAAGAAAAGATAGATATAAATGAGGACAAAGAGGAGGAAAACAGTTCTAAAGGTTTCAGTAAATCAGTAATGGAGGAAATAAGGGTGTGAAATTTATGTCTTCCTTAACTTCAGAGAAAATTTGAAACAGAAAGTTCAAATTCCAGTAGTTGGTCATCCTTCAATATATTTGATCAGTATTCCACAAAGCTGTCAAGGTCATCAAAAACAAGGAAAGTTTGAGACATTGTCTCAGCCAAGAGGAGCCTAAGAAGCGTGACAACTAAATGTAATGTGGGATCCTAGATGGGATCCTGGAACAGAAAAAGAATATTAGGTGAAAATAAGGGGAATTTGAATAAACTATGGACCCTAGTTAATAATAATTTATCAATATTGGTTCACTAATCATAATAAATGTACTGTATTAATGTAAGATATTAATAACAGGGGAAACTGAATCTGAGGTATAGGAGTACTCTCTATACTATATTTTCAATTTTTCTGTAAATCTAAAAATGTTCAAAAATTTTTTTAAAGTCTATTTTTAAGTTACCAGTTACCAAAATTTTATACAGAGAGGAAAACACCTGGAGCATTAGGTTACCAGTGATGTGCCATGAATGTTTTTACAGTGAGCTTGAAAAGTAACAGAAAAGTTAAAGTGTTTGATTAATCAAGTCTGAAGAAAACTGACTTGCTCAAATGTCAAATTTGTCATTCTGGGGTTTCTTTAATTCAATAAAGAACAATAAAGACTCTAGTTATTAAGAGACTTTGACATCTACAAGAGAAACTTTAACATCTAAGGTTGAGAAAATTGTTTGGAGTCAGAAGACATGTTTTAATGAGAAATATTGTTTGTTTATGAAATATGTTTCTACTATTTTCACTTACAATTTAAGTCATATCACCAATGAATGTTTTTTCTTTTCTGATTTTTCTGCTCCTCACCAACCCCTCCTAAATCCAGAATAGCTGTTATGCTTTTTAGATGAATGGGATTTATTATTTCCTTTTTACAAGTTATTGAGATAGATTATAAAGAAATCAAAGTGTTTTTAACAATTTCTAAACCTAAAGCAGAACATTGCTTTTGCCTTAATAAGGGTTAGAAGGAGACTGAATCTGGGCCGGGTGCGGTGGCTCACGCCTGTAATCCTAGCACTCTGGGAGGCCGAGGCGGGCGGATCGCTCAAGGTCAGAAGTTCGAAACCAACCTGAGCAAGAGCAAGACCCCATCTCTACTAAAAATAGAAAGAAATTAATTGGCCAACTAAAAAAACATAGCAAAATTAGCCAATCATGGTGGCTCATGCCTGTAGTCCCAGCTACTTGGGAGGCTGAGGCCGGAGGATCACTTGAGCCCAGGAGTTTGAGGTTGCTGTGAGCTAGGCTGATGCCACGGCACTCTAGCCCAGAAAACAGAGTGAGACTCTGTCTCAAAAAAAAAAAAAAAAAAAAAGAAGGAGACTGAATCTAAGAAATCAGAAATAAAGTAAAAAAAAAATTGAAAAAAAGAGAATGAATAGAAGTTAAAAGTAATCAAAACAGAAGATATTTGAAGCCAAAAAACAATGAAATAAAATGGATGAGATTTAAAATAAAAGACAAAGAGCCAAAAGCCAATGAGCTTTTGAAAATAAAAGATTAATATTTTAATATCAGAGTTGTGCTCACATATTTATGTACAAATACATCCATTAATGCTATTTATAAAAGTAGCAAGTTGACCAGCAATAAGAAAATAGTTATAATGCTTCTATAAGATGAAAAAAATGTGTAGGTATTAAAAATCATCTTTTTGAAGATTATTGAAAGACATTAGGAAATGTTCATAATAAAAATGTTTAATTTAACAAAATATGTACACAATGGTTCCAGTTTTTAAAAATTATAAAAATACATGTGTTTCCTCAAAATGCTAAAATGTAAAGTTACCATATAACCCAGAAATTTAACTTCTAGATATATACCAAGAGAAATGAAGCATACTATGCAAAAACATGTATGTGAATGTTCATAGCAGTATTATTCATAATAGCCAAAAAATGGAAACAACTCAAATGTCCATAAGCTGCTGGATGAATGGATGAACAAAATTTGATATATTCATAAAATGTAATATTATTTAGCAATAAAAAGGAAGGAAATACTGTTACATGGTATAACATGGATGAAACTTAAAAACATGATAAGTGAAAGAAGCCAGACACAAAACACTACATATTAATATTTTATGATTCCATTTATATGAAATGTTGACAATAGGCAAATCTATAGAGACAGAAAATAAATTAATGATTGCCAGGGGCTGGGGAGTAGACAGAGAGAGGAAGTGACCACCAGTGGATAAGAGGTTTTTTGGGGATGTAAAAATGTTCTAAAGTTAGATTGTGGTAATTATTGCCCAACCCTGTGAATGTACAAAATAGCTATTAAATTTCATACTTTAAATTATAATGGTATGTGCATTATATCTTAATAAAGCCATTAGAAACATATATGCATAGAAGAGAGACTTAAAGGACATATACTGATATTTTAAGAATTTTTATTTCTGGGCGATGGCATTATGAGAGACTTTATTTTCTTCTGCATTTTTCCAAATTTTCTACGATAAAAACAAATGTTATTTAAAACAAATTAATGAGGGATTTGGTAAATCAGTGCTACTCTTGAGTGTGATCTGTGGACTGATGCTAGTCCCTGAATTGTCACTGGTCTGCAACAAAATACAGAAATTGAAAGTAAATACCCAGAACCTTTTTAATAACAATTTTATATTGCTGTGCATCTGAATGTATGACCATTTTTATTGTATTTTACTAAAGTATTGGTCCTCAGTGGATTGGGAGAAGAAAAGAAACCTGATCCTTCGTCATAGTTAAAGGAGCCCTGTGCTAGATAATTGCTGGTACCATTTTCAGAAAATATTAAGATTAAAGGCTGTGCATAGAGGGGTTGAGGAAAAAGAATAAAAACAAACAGATTAAAATAAGATATATAGGGCCAGGCATGGTGGCTCTCGCCTGTAATCCTAGCACTTTGGGAGGCTGAGGTGGGAGGACTGCTTGAGGCAAAGAGTTTGAGACCAGCCTGGGCAACATAGTGAGACACCCCTGCCATACACAACAAAAAAATATAAAAATTAGCCAGGCATGGTAGTGTGCACCCAAGGTCCTCATTTGAACCCAGGAGTTTAAGGTTATAGTGAGCTATATGGTATGGTCACTGCACTCTAGCCTGGGCAACAGAGTGAGACCCTATCTCTAAAAAGAAAGAAAAAGAAAAAAAATACATATATATAAACACACACACACTATAACATTACAAATGATTAGAAATTATGTTTAGAAGGAAATTAAAAGTTTATAGTTGAACAAAATGATTAGAAAAGAACAAACCCCACTGCTGCCATTTTGTTAAGGTTGAGTAGACAGCAGGGGTGGAGCCAGCTTCACATCTAACTGCAGCACCCTCAGGAGAGACGTGCTCTCAGTCTCTACGGCTTGAGCTTCCAAAATAAAACACCAAAGGCTGTACCCATCTGCCTCACAGTCATGGTCCCACTGCTTATTATGGTATGTGAGTTGCTAGAGGGTTGGGAAATGGGGAGGGAGCTTGGGAACCTGGTAATGTGCAAAAGGCTCAGCCTGTACACACCCTGGGGGGACCTTGCTCCTTTGAAGTGAGCTGGAATGGCCTGTCACTTCTTCTTTGGGATGGAATTGCAAGGTTGGGAAGTCTCCTGGAATGGATGAGCTGGGTCAGCTTTAGTATATTTCCCAGACATCTCAGGAAGGTGGAATCAGAGACTGATCTGTTTTTCATAGTCTTTGAAATTTGATCTTCACTAACCTTGTAGCATGGGGTCAAGGAAGAATATGCCCAAGTACATAGCAAGAGCATTCTCCTTTGCCTGCAGCCCAGATAAGCCCTCCTCAAATTGGAAGCGTGGAATGGGACCACTGGAGTGATGGCTAAATGGTAGCTGAATCCTCCACTCCACATTCTGTCCTCATGAAGCCTGTAGCAGAGCACTGGACCAAGGTACTTTAATATGTGCCCCGGGATGGGTGTGCGCATAGGTATTATGGCTAGTGCAGCTGAAGCCAGCAATGTATTTACCCAATTCTGGGTGGTCATAATATTAATAGTACTCTGTTTCTGACATTTTCTCTCTCAAAGACATTTCAATCCCAGATGAATATATATTAGGTGTAAGGATTTGCCAAATCTTTTGCTGTCAGCTTCAGGCTCTTGTGCTGAATGGTGGCATTTAGGGATTAGTGCCTCCTTACTGGGAGAATTGCTGTCTTAGTGTCCACACCCTTGAAAATGGTGGTGTTTTCTGTTGTAAAAACAATGGGCTGATGAATGGATTGTTTAATGCCATAACATTAAAAACCTTGTCAAGCTGTAGACTTTCAGAGGTTTATATATGCCTTCTTCATGAAAAGGTTAACTGTAAATCATAAAAGGCTTTTCAACAAAACCTTTGTCTTCTGTGGAAATAGTATTGAAATATTAGCCGTTTACCATGGTGTTTAATATCATTTTCTTCCTTTCTTCCTCAGGTAAAAACTGACAGATTTGGACCATTAATGTAGAAGAAAAAAAAAATTCAATGCAAGTGCCCTCCTGTTAAATATCACAGTCCATTGATGAGTTTCTGAGTGACTTCCATTCAGCTTTCTAAAACCTGAAATAGGGCCTCTAAGCGCCCTCACTAGCCAAGGTATAGAAAAGAGCTGCACTCATTTGATGGAAGAGAAAAGGCACCCATTTCCTTTCGCTTGCCATTGTGGATTGGAGGGAGCCTATTTAAGTCCTAGAAAGAAGGATCAGGAAATGATGAATAGGTGCTATGCCTTTGTGTCAAGGGCTCAGAAAGGGAGGCAATGCGATGCTGGCTGCAACACTGTGTTGGTCGGGAATCTTGGGTTGCAAGATCCATAAACTCCACTCAAACCAGCTTAAGCCAAACAAATGGACAGAGATTGAAAGAAGATCTCTATATGCTGGTGGTTTTACTTTTCCAGTGCCTGGCCACTTTACATGTGAGTTCCTTTTCCTTCGTTCCAGAAATAATTTTTTAAAATTGTGATAAAATATATATAACAAAAAAGCACCATTTTAACCATTTTTAAGCATGTAGTTCAAGGTATTAAGTATATTCACATTACTGTACAACCATTAATTACCACTATCTATCTTCAGAATTTTTTCATCATCCTAAACTGAAACTCTGTAGCCATTAAAAACTAACTCCCCATTTTCTCCTCACCTTAGCACCTGGTAACCGCGATTCTACTTTCTGTGTCTATGAATGTAACTGTTCCAGGTATTTCATATAAGTGGAATCCTACAATATGTGTCCTTTTGTGTCTGGCTTACTTTGTTTAGCATAATGCCTTCAAGGTTCATCCATGTTGTAATATGAATCAAAATTTCATTCCTTTTTAAGGCTAAATAGTATTCCATTGTATGTATATACCACATTTTAGCTATTCATTCATCAGTGGACATTTGGGTTTTTCCACCTTTTGGCTATTGTGAGTAATCCTGCTATGAACGTGTATACACATATCTGTTGGAATCCCTGATTTCAATTCTTTTGTGTATATACCCGGAAGTGGAATTGCTGTATCATGCAGCAATTCTATATTTAATTTTTAGAGGAAATGTCATACTATTTTCTACAACGACTGTACTTTTTTACATTTCCACCAGCAATGCACAGGGGTTCCTGTTTTTCCATGTCCTCACCAACACTTGTTTTTGTCTTTCTTTCTTTTTTTAAATGATAATCCTCCTAATGGGTGTGAAGTGGTATCACATTGTAGTTTTGATTTGTACTTCCCTAATATTGAACATTTTTTTCAGGTATTTATTG
Source organism: Lepilemur ruficaudatus (assembly GCA_963574885.1). Classification (NCBI taxonomy): domain Eukaryota; kingdom Metazoa; phylum Chordata; class Mammalia; order Primates; family Lepilemuridae; genus Lepilemur; species Lepilemur ruficaudatus. The sequence continues at coordinate 15,242 of CAUYRT010081578.1, read as the reverse complement.
GTCATTTGTATATCTTCTTTGGAGAAATACCTATTGAAACCCTTTGGCCATTTTTTAATTGGGTTTTTATATTGTTCATTTTGTCAAATACCTTTCCCGTATCAGTTGAGATATCATGTGGTTTTTTGCCTTCACTCTGTTAATATGGTGTATACCATTGGTTTATTTTTGTAGGTTAAACCATCCTTGTATTCCAGTAATAAGTCCCACTTGGTCATGGTGTATAATCCATTTAATGTACTGTTGAATTTAGTTTGCTAGTACTTTTTTGAGGATTTTTACATCAATATTCATAAAGGATATTGGTCTTTAATTTTCTTTTCTTATAGTGGCTTTGGTATCAGGACAGTGTCAGCCTCATAATCTCACAGAGCTTACAGTACAGAGCATTTAAAATGTGATTTAGAGACCAAAGTTGGATAACTGTTCACTTTCCAGAATTATATTAACTATACATATAAATTTAAGGTATTGATTCCCCAAGCTACATTCAGTGAAAGCCCTTATGATGCAGTCTTATCAACCCCTCACGTGTTGCTACTACTATATCCTTGTTATAGGTCTCCAGTCTTAGAATGTATATGGTAAACAATCTTAGAGACAGGGCCAGCTAGCATCAGTGACCTCTGGTCCAGCAGTACTCTTACTACCCACTGAAATTCAGGTATGGGGATAAGGCCCTTTTTACCTCTTTATTCAGGTATAATAATATCTGAACAGCAGAGAGTATAAGCACACTGATCTTTTTTTTTTTTTTTTGAGACAGAGTCTCACTCTGTTGCCCGGGTTATAGTGCTATGGTGTCAGCCTAGCTCACAGCAACCTCAAACTCCTGGGCTCAAGCAGTCCTTCTGCCTCAGCCTCCCACGTAGCTGGGACTACAGGCATGCACCACCATGCCTGGCTAATTTTTCCTATATATTTTTAGTTGGCCAATTAATTTCTTTCTGTTTGTAGTGGAGACAGGTCTCACTCTTGCTCAGGCTGGTTTCAAACTCCTGACCTTGAGCGATCCACCCGCCTCGACCTCCCAGAGTGCTAGGATTACAGGTGTGAGCCACCGCACCTGGCCAAGCACACTGATCTTAAATACACAGTTTGATGGGTATAGCTATACATATGTCATACATTGATTAATGACAGGAACACATCCTGAGAAATGTGTCGTTAGGCAATTTTGTGATTGTGCAAACATCATAGAATGTATTACACAAACCTATATTATGTAATCTACTGCTCACCTAGGCTATATGGTATAGCCTATTGCTCCTAGGCTACACACCTGTGTAGGATATTACTGTACTGAATATTGTAGGCAGTTGTAACACAATGGTATTTGTGTATCTAAACATATCTAAACATAGAAAAAGTACAGTAAAAGTATGGCATTATCAATCTTATAGTACCATTGTCACATATGCAGTCTGTTATTAATGGAAACATCATTATGGGGCACATGACTATATACATAGATTCTCCTTGACTTACAATGGGATTATGTCCATTCTAAGTTGAAAATATCCTAAGTCAAAATGCATTTAGTACACCTAATCTATCAGATATCATAGCTTAGCCTATCCTACATTAAACATGCTCAGAACACTTACATTAGCCTACAGCTGGGCAAAATCATCTAACAGAAAGCCTATTTTATAATAAAGTGTTGAATAGCTCATGTAATTTATTGACTACAGTACACTGTAAAGTATCTACCCGTGGGATCACATGGCTGACTGGGAGCTGCAGCTCAGCATCACAAGGGAATATTATACAGCATATCACTAAACCCAGGAAAAGATCAAAATTTGAAGTACAGTTTCTACTGAATGTATATTGCTTTCACACCATCATAAAGTCAAAAAATTTTAAGAACTGTTGTTAGTCAGGGACATCTCTACCTCTGTGACCACCATACATTGATATATTTTCATCTGCCTAGAAAAAGCTTTTATGTGTACATGATATAGGAGCAGATTTTGGCTCTTCAAGTCTCGTCTGGCAGTAATGTATAATAATAATGAGGAGTGCGAGAGGAGTTCTGAATCTTCCTCTGGGAACCGTGGCTGAAGGAACTGTCCAGGAATTCTGCTGACTCTGGCAGGAGTAGCTCAGACATTCACATATTCTGCAAAATCAGCCTTGACCTGAGCCCTCCAACAGACTCTACTTGTGCTTACACACATCACACCCCCACACCCGACACCCCACACGTTCATTTGACATTTATAGAATGTGTAGGTCCTTACTTGGTGGAGCATCCAAAGATAAAGAAGCCACAGTCCCTGCCCTTCTGAAGGAGAGCCAGTGTCACTACAGCCCAAAGACCCCCTGCTATGTCTTGACCGTGTCCCTTCCAAAATTCATGTGTTGGAATCTCCAATGCAACAGTGTTGAGAGATGGGGCCTTGGGAGGTATTTAGTTCCTGAGAGTTCTGCCCTCAGAATGGATCGATGCCATTATAAAAAAGAGCTCATGGGAGTGGGTCCACTGTATTCTGCTCTTTTGCCATGTAAGGACATACCATGCCTCCTCTCCAGAGGACCAGCATTCAGAGCACCATCTTGGAAGCAGAGAGACCAGGACCTAATCTGCAGGGCCCTTGATCTCGGATTTCTCAGGCCCCAGAACTGTGAGAAATAAATTTTTGTTCTTTATCAATTACCCAATCTGTGGTATTCTGTTACAGCAGCACAAAACAGACCAAGATACCCATGCCCCCAGGGCTCACCTCTTACTTTTCTAGATCTGGTTGCCAGCAGCTGTTTTATACTCTCCTTTTCTTCTCAGAAAATCTAGCTCCACCTTCTCCCTCATTATGGGCATTAGTCATTTTTACCTGAAGTCAAGTTGGCCAGGGCCATCTTCACTCTGTCTTGTCCCATTCTGGCTTCCTCAGCCATGGCCTTTAGAGCTGTCCGTTCTCTTGTGTGTCCAGGAAGTAGGGCCAGTGAGGCAGAGTTAGAAGGACATGGGCTATTTAGCCTGGAGAGAACACCATTAAGACGTAAATTGATTCTTAACCTTGGGGCTATTGAGAGGGATTTTATAAGAAGGAAGTGGACCAATTGTTCATGGTCTGTGAAAGAAGCAATAAAAGATACAGGCTTGGGTTGAAAGGAATGATGGTGTTTGGAGAGTAGGAAGAAAGTCCTTGTCCAAAGAATGATAGAGACAATGCCATATGGCCTCCTCCTTGAACCTCTCAGGAGAGGACAGACAGGTGACAGCCAGAGGAGAGTCCAGTGGTTCTCCTGCCCCTGGGTGGTAGGCTGGGCTGGGCTGGCGCTGTGGGCCCTCTAACTCCAGGGCTCCGTGATTCTATGATGTCACTGAAGAGAGAAGAATGGGGAGCTCGGCTCAGCTCCGGCTGCTCCGGTTCCTCTCTCCTCTGGATTTGGATAGTTTTTGGGGTGAGGGGAGGTGAACTGAGTGATCACACGTGTCCCAGCTCAGTCTCCCCTCCGGCCACCTCAGCCCCCAACAAATTTATGGAGAGAAATTAGCCAGTGTGAGTCAACTGCACTGAAACAAGCAGAACATCTTTGATGAAGCTGAACTGATCAAAAGAACGACAAGGAAAACAGCCTTTTATTCCTCTGTTTCTAGAAAACTTAAAGAACAAGAGAACTACATTCAAACTGAGCTGGAAAGGAAAATTTGGACAATCTGTGATTGTGACAGAGGATGAGTCGTCTAGCTAACCCTATGAGCTTTGAAACCACAGCAATCACTTTCTTCATCATCCTTCTAATTTGCCTTATTTGCATCCTCATTTTATTGATGATTTTTTTATATAAATGGTATAAATCCATGCTGATATATTGGGATCAGATTTCAAGTCACACTAACAAATGTATCTAGAAATAATATATTAAACAATTTTAAATAGAACAATTAATAATGCCATAGCTATGTACTTTTTCCATTTCATGGTTTTAGAAATGCTAATTTCCTGTTTAAAAGTGACATTCATCGAGTGTTGGGCAAGTGGGAGCAGGGAAGGGGGGGATGGGTGCTGTGTACCCTGTCTGGGAGATGGATATGCTTGTATTTTGCCTCAGGTGGTGCAAAGGCAATTTATGTGACCAAAGCATTTGTACCCCTATAATATTCTGAAATAAAAAAATAAAAGTAGTGTAATCAAAAGGCAAATGTAAAAAAGTAAAATAAAATAAATTTTAAAAAACGTGTAGTTTCTATGCCATACCTTAAAATCAGGGCCATTCTTCCTTTTGTGATTTTTTTTTTGTTTTTGCTTGTTTGCTTTCAGTTTCCAAGGCAAGAGAAATGAAGAAGTAGAAAAACTTCCTTGTACAGATGCTAATGTAGACTGTGTAGCTGCCAATGGGGAGACGAATAATCTAGGAGACCCTGGAAAGTAAGTCTCTTTCATAGGATGTTGTAAAAAGCCATTTTTGTGTGTAATATTGGTGACCAAGATGCATGAATTTTTAAAACCCTGCTGATTGATTTTCTAGGGACATAATGCAAATCATGCCAGTGAGGCCTGGCATTCTTGTCCAGAGACACAGTAAGGAAGTGGTGACCATACCCTCAGTACATGGACAGGACATGGATGCAGAAGAGGATCAAATAAAAGGGGAGGCTGAAAATGATGAAGAAAATGGTCAAGAGGTGATGTGTTTTTCCACTCTCAAGGGGCAGGTTAGAGTGATTGAAAAGGAGGTAAATTGCTCAGCTAGGTGTAATAACAAGGGATGGAGTTGTCTGTAACTTAGGTTTGTTCCTAGAATGAGTCCAGGGCCCACAGTCATTTAATCCATTCTTTTTAGCCTGTTGATTCGTGTCATTAAACTATTTACATATGCCAAGCCTAGAAACTTGCTTATCTTCATTATTCCATTTGTGTTTTTCTTATTAATTCCCCTTCAGTTTATTTTTCTCAGAATCCTAGGATCTTAGAGCTGTAAGAGATTATATAGGGGTCCAACCCTCTCCTATTACCGATAAGAAAATGAGATCAATTGTTTACTTCTCCACTGTGGCTGAGCTCAGGACCAGACCGCATGTCCCTGTGCTAGTTCCAGGCTCCTGCATAAGCACACAACATGGCCAGGGCCTTCTCGAGCTCCCTGATAAGAACAGCTCACATGCGTCCCACCACACAACCATGCCCAGTCCATGACAGACAGATCCAGGTGGTTTTTAATTTTGACCACTTCATAGGTAAAATAACGCATCACCAAACGTTATTTGAATATGTCAATGTGTGCTTTTAATAAGCAGAGAAATATGAAAATGTGATCATGGTGGATTATCACTGCTTTCCTAAATCATTTAGAAATACTTTTTCTGTTTCTTATTAACAATGTACATATAGCATATATATGTGTGTGTGTGTATATATATTTCTTTTAATGCCCCAGGACCACTCTGATAATATTATAGCCTATATTTTTAAAAGCAGAGCTTGTTATGTTCATGATGTGAACATTTATAATGTTTGTCCTATTCTCTTACAGAATGACGATTTGCAGAAAACAACCATACCTCTCAGTAGAACTCATTCAGGTGCTGAAAACCAAAAAAGACCTTTAAAAGGAGTGACATTTTCTAGGGAGGTAATTGTTGTGGATCTTGGGAATGAATACCCTACACCTCGAAGCTATACCAGAGAACATAAAGAGAGAAAATGAAGCTCAAAAAAAGCTAAGAATGAAAGAAAGTGTAACCTTTGACTAACATTGAAATGACTGAGGGTACAAAATCATGTTGAACAGCAAAAAAATGGGGACTTAAGCAAATACAGATAGTATTTTACCTTTGTCTAGAAAGAAGTGAATCACATGCAAAATTCTGTAAGTAAAATACTCAGAGCTTGAATATAGTTTTTTAAAAATCAAATGAGTTCAAGAAATTGATTGTATTAAGTGTCCTTAAAACTCTGTCTACTCAAACACTGTTCTAACATGTGAATAAAGTTATTTGTGTCAGTGCACATGTCTATCAGGTAAATCATATTTGAGGGGGATTTTTAATGTATTCTATCAATATTGTAATATATTTAAAATTGGAGAAAATAAGTGATTCCTCATTGCCCTCTCTGGATAACGTTTTTCCCAAAATATTAAGGGTATACAAATGTTTTGGTTACATGGCTTGAATCAGGGCTATAAGTGTTCCCATCACCCAAATAGTGTTCATTGTACCAGTTAGGTAGGTTTCTGTCCCTCTCCTCCTATCCCCTCCCCCATGCTTGATTTTCAATGACTTTTGCTTCCCTTTGTGCACGTGTGCCCATTGGTTAGTTCCAATTTATTAGAGAGTACATGTGATGTTTGTTTTTCCATTCTTGAGATACTTCACTTAGTATAATGGTCTCCAATTCCTTCCAAATTGCTGCAAAAGGCATTAATTCATCCTTTTTTATGGCTGAGTGGTACTCCATGGTGTATATATACTCCATTTTGTTAATCCACTAATAAATTGATGGGCACTGTTGTTGATTCCAGATCTTTGCAATTGTGAATGGTGCTGCAATAAACATTCGAGTGCAGGTATCTTTTTGATAAAATGACTTCTTTTCCTTTGGGTAGATACCTAGTAGTGGGATTGTTAGATCAAATGGTAGGTCTACTTTTAGATCTTTAAGAAATTTCCATACTGTTTTCCATAGAGGTTGTACTAATTTGCAGTCCCACCAACAGTGTATGTGTTTCTTTCTTTCTGCATCCACACCAGCATCTGTTGTTTTTGAACTTTTTAATAAAAGCCATTCTAGCAGGAGTAAGGTGATATTGCATTGGGTTTTAATTTGCATTTCCCTGATGATTAGTGATGTTGAGCATTTTTTCATGTTTATTGGCCATTTGTCTATCTTAAAGGGGGATAGACTAATGAAACAGTACGTGTTCTGGATGCTTTCTCTGATCACAGGCTTTCATGACCAAATGACATTATAGCTATTATCATGGCACCTTCCAGTAACCAGGGCTAGGGTTTTCTACTACATAATGCCCATTGAAGTCAATCTTGAAACCTTTCTTATACTGACAACTACATTTTAAGTTTGATACAAAAAACACACTACTCCCAACAACAAAACATCTTGTTACTTTAGGCAAGTCCTGATACTATACTGTTCTTGATTTCAGTAGTTTAAAATTTGCTGTCCATATGTGGGATATGACAGTACAGACTGGTATGACATCTTCCTCATGACTGTAATATACGTTTGTGAAATGTGCAAAGGGCTATGGAAAAGACAAAAAGCAGAAAATGTAGCATTTGATTCAAGGGCCTAGCATGTTGTCATGTGTATGGCGTACGTTCCATGAATGTTTGTTGAATGATTGGGAGGATAAGTGATAAAATAATTTAGAATGTGTGACTAATGCCAAATGGGGTGAATTGATGACCTCTGATGTGGGGGGAAGTCCCTGTGGGCTGGGACCATCCTACTGTGAAGAGGAAAAGATGACTTAGTCAAATGGAAGGATTAGATGAGAAAAGCAAATGAGGAGAGACATGAGCCAAGGCAAAGAGATGAGGACGTGTGTCCAGTTTGGTGGACACCAGTTAGCTGGAGTTGAAGGTTGGTGTGGAGGAGAGTTGAGAGGTAACAGTGATGTGTATGAGAAGTCAGAGTGAGGTACTTTTAGAATCCCAGGCTGGGGGTGTAGGCTGGAGAATGGATCAAAGCAGTGTGGACTGTGGGAAAGGTGCCTGCAGGAATATTCATTCAGAGTCCATGAGTTCTCTATAAGCATTTAAAAAGTTTGGTCTTAACACTTTATAATACATTTTTTAAATGTTTAATTGTGGTAAAACACATAAAACTTAACCATTGTAACCATTTTTAATTGTACAGCTCAGTAGTGTTAAGTACATTCACACTGTTGTACAACCATCACCACTGTCCATCTACAGAACCCTTTTCATCTCGTAAAACTGAAACTGTATCCTAACGCTAATTCCCCTATCCCTCCTCCCCAAGTCCTGGGCAACCATATTCTACTTTGTCTCTGAATTTGACTACTTTAGATACCTCATGTAAGTGGAATCGTCCTTACGTGTCCTTTTGTGGCTGTCTTGTTTCACTTAGCATTATGTCCTCAAGGTTCATCCATGTGTTAGAATTTTCCTTTCTTTTTAAGTCCGAATAATATTCCATTTGTATGTTTATACCACATTTTATTTATCCCTTCATCCACTGATGGACACTTGGGTTGCTTCTACCTTTTGGTTGCTGTGAATAATGCCACTGTGAATATTTAAGATAATAGTCTAAGAAAGTTCAGACTTATCTAAGTAACCATTGATAGTTGTGTCTTTCCATATGGTTTCATGGTTCCATTGCTCCTATCTGCATCTGTGTTGATGGAACCAAGTTGCTTTGTCACAGGCTGATCAGACAAGAATAGAAGAGGAATTGATGCCTAAGTGGTCCATCTATGGAGGTCAATTTCCTAGTGACTGTACTAACCATGGTTTTGTAGAAATTCTAATAAAAGAAAATGGTGGGAAAGTAGCCATCAGTTCCTACAACAGTACAGGTACATGGAATGCCAGAAAGCCATCTGTATCAATGTGAATAGCAGTACAGTCACCAGAATAGCATCTGACATGAAATGTTAATTGGGATTTTATTCGTTCCGTGCTTTTGTTTGTATTGGATTTGTAAATTTGTTTTCATTTCAGAGTTGAATGAAAGCTCCAAGGATAAGGAGTTGATATCCAACTTTATGTTTCTACACATTTTTGAGTAACACTATAATAAACACACTAAGGCAGCGATGGAGGGAATCCATGCGGACATCCCTCCAGGATTAGGTTATTGGAAAGTAGCATTGGGAGGTGAATGGAGGTGGCTGTAGTGACAATTCAGATTTGGAGGATGTGGTTCGGGAAGAGGAGGTGACAATGTAATGAGACTATGAAGAGTGAAGAACATCAGTTCCTGGTTAGATCGGGAAGAACAAGAGGAGGATGCAAAGATGGGTCCTGAATTTGGATACCTGAGAGATTGTCAGAAATAGGAAAGTCAGAGAGGTGACTAGTTTGGGCAAAAAGAGTAGGGGTTTTTGTTGTTGTTTATTTTTTTTTTTTTTAGTTCTGTTGAATTTGAAGTGTTGGCCAGAGATTCAGCCGAAGATGCCTGGTGAGCAGTGAAGCTGTAGGACTCCCTGTTTCCACCTCCTAAGCTATGGCTCCAGAGAAAAGTGGAGCAGTTTTTTCTCCACACCCATTGGTATTTCTCTTGCAAAGGTGGAATGAAACTTGCCACTTACCTCTTTAATCAGCTGTTGACCCAGGGACTTTCTTCAAATGACTACCCCAAGCAGGACACATTACCCAAAGCCAAAAGGGAAAAAAGCTTGACAAATTAGACTATTTTTTCAAAAACTTTTGTTTAGCAAAAAATAACAAAGTTAAAACACCAACAACAAACTGGGAATGCCTATTTTTAAAAAACTTTTATACTGAAATAATTTCAAATTTATAGAAGAGTTGCAAGAATAGTACAAAGAACCCCTGTGTGTTCCTCATATTCCTCTGTTAACAGTTTGCTACAATTGTCTTGTCATTTTTCTCTCTCCATGTATACCTAGTCATATTTTTTAGGCATTTGAGAGTAAGATGCAAACATTATGTTATCATTTGCCCTTAGTACTTCAGCACACATTTCTGAAAATCTGAGACATTCTCCCAGATAACTGCCAGTCCACCATCAGTTAACATTGATAAACTATTACTGTCTAATCCATGATTCCCATTCAAAATTTGCCAGTGTCCCAGTTACTGATCTTTATAGGTCCAGGATCCAGTGCAGGACACTTTCCATTTAGTTGTCACGTCTCTTTAGGCTTCTTGGATTTGGACCAGTTCTTCAGTCTTTCTTTGACTTTTCTGTCCTTGAGACCTTTGAAGATTAGAGGCCATTGCTTTGGCAGGGTCACTCACTGTTGGGTTTGCCTGATATTTCTCCATGGTTAGATGCAGGTCATGTGTCTTGGCAGGAATATTCCAGAAGCAATCTTGTGTTCTGAGTGCATCATATCAGGAGGCATGTGCTGTGATGATGTTCCAGGCTCATCTTGTTCTTTCCTGCCCCAGCCCTGGAATAAGACATTTGTTTAGTGGAGAACAGCATTCAGAATCCAAGCCCTGTGCACTAGGTGTGCTGATTGCTCCTGGGTTATCATTGTTTCTAGACTGTCTCAGGGGACAGAGGTGGGAAATATATGTATGAACCATACATACACATGTACACAGACATATGGATGTGTTAACTATCTATTGCTGTGTAACCAGTTACTTCATAACTTAGAGAATTAGGTAATTAATAATTGTGTATTATTTCTCATGGCTTATATGGGCCAGGAATTCAAACTGGGCACAGTGGAGATGGCTTGTTTTTGCCTCATGATTTGGATCCTTGAATCTGGAAGACTTTAAAGGCTGGAGCTTGTTCCTTCCCACATGGGACAGTCACTGCACTGCTGGCTGTCAGCTCAGGCACTGTGGCCAGAACACCTACACATGGCCTGTCCATGTGACTGGGGCTTCCTCACGAATTGGTGGCTGGGTTACCAGGTCAAGCACAGAGACAGAGACAGAAAGAACAAGGTGAATGCTGTATCCTTTTTATGACCTAGCCTCAGAAGTCACCAGCATCACTTCTACCAGATTCTATTGGTTAGAAGCAAGTCACTAAGTCCAGCCCACATTCAAGGGCAAGGGGATGACACCTCTTGAAGAGAAAAGTGTCAAAAAAGCTGTGGGCCACCATATCCATTTCTATAGTTATCTATCCTTATATTAAATAAAAGACCATGAGCTATACCAGTACTTCCAACTCCAACCCAGTAGCATTTATTTTACCTTTACCCTCTTGGTATTTGTAACTCCCTTCTCCAATAACAAGAAGCCCGGCTTCCATCATGTGCACTTCATTTACCTATTTTCCCAATCTCCCTGTTTGTCATTGTCCCACCAAACACAGGGCCAAGGATCCCCAGGCCCAGCATTATTGACTTTGGTCATTGTTGTGCTTGGAAAGCCTTTTAAAAATATCATTTATGACAGGCTGGGCATGGTGGCTCACGCCTGTCATCCCGGCACTTTGGGAGGCCAAGGCATGAGGGTTGTTTGAGGCCAGGAGTTTGAGACCAGCTTGGGCAACATAGCAAGACCCCGTCTCTACCAAAAGTAAAAAAATTAACTGGGCATAGTAGCATGCACCTGTAGTCCCAGCTACTTGGGAGGCTGAGGTGGGAGGCTCGCCTGAGCCCAGGAGTTCGAGGTTGCAGTGAGCCATGATTATGCTACTGCAATCTAGCCTGAGTGACCGAGTCATACCCTGTCTCTAAAAACAAACAAAAAAATTTATGACAAAAGGATGATTTCCTTATTCTATAAAGGAATGATTAAGAACATTTAGATGCAAAAGAAATTATTTTAACCATAGTCGTAAGAAAAATATGAATTTCCTAGTTTTAAATTGGCAAAGATAATATGTATAGGTGGAAAAATAGCCAAAAAATTTTAGATGCTCATCCGGACTTCATGAAAAGAAATCTAAATCAAATCAATAAGATGATTTTTTTCTCTATCAGACCATTGAAGATTAGAAAGAGGGATGATACTGGGAAGGGGACAAGGAGGCAGGAAAGCATTCTCATTAGATGGAAGGACACTTGGGACCTTTGAAAACCTCCTCCCTGCATTGCTCAAGGGTCAACTATATAAATTGGTAAGTCTTTCTGGAGGATAATTGGCAGTTTCTGTCAAAACTGTAAGTTTATGCACCTGTTGGCCCAGCAGTCCCACTGCCTGGAATTTACTCTATGATGCGCTTGTGCAACTTCACTGCTGTATAAACTTGCTTGCTTCCTCCACACAAGGTTCAGAGAGAGAGACAAAAAGACACTAGTGAGGAAATGGGCCATCTTGTTCTGGTGACCCTACCCTATATGTGACATCCCATCCCTGTCACTATCTTCCGTTCACTGGCAGCAAGTCACTAGAGCGTGAATCCCAAGAGGCAGTGACAGGTGTGGGTCATCTTAGAGGCTGCCTACCACAGACACTCAGGTTGGTACTGCCCCAGCTGGCTGGGCAGAGCAAACGTAACTCCTCTCCAGGAGTACTTGGCTTCAGTAGAGGTCAAGAGCAGTTTTACGATGCTGCCAACTGAAGGTGCCCTCTGACTCCAGAGCAATTAGAATATTTACGATATAATTGACTGACAGAGGGGCGTTTGCCCCTCTGAGAGGTGAAGGAGACATCGAGGAAATTTTGCAGAGGAAGAAATATTAGAGCCAAGTCTTGGTGCTGGAGGCACAGGTGCGAAGGCACAGGCGTGTTGGAGCGACCGCGGTGTGCCTGCTGTGCAGGGGCAAGCAGGTGTGGCGCTGGAAAAGCAGGTGAGGCCAGGCCTTGAGTGAGCCTTGCTAAGGGGGTGGCTGTGGGGAGTCCCTGAAGAATGGCTCGCTGGAGGTGGTGGAGGGTGGGCTGGAGGGGAACGACACTAGCAGGCAGTCCGTTAGGAAGACCTTGCCAAGACCCAAGTAAGAGAAGGTGAACACCCTGACGGAACAAAGAATGATTCAAGAAATACATAGGAAAGACTTGACAGGATGCTGCTCAGCTGTGAGGGCTGAGCGAGGCTGCCTTACTGCAGGGCTCTATGTGCAGTGTAGACTGCCATGCAGTGTGGACTGTGCAATGAGGAGATCTGGAGAGGAGGGAGGGGCAGAGTCACAAATGGGTGGCACACCTGGCCTGGGATGGCTCTGTAGATGGTGATGGCCTACTCGGGGCCTACAGAGGGGCAAACGAGGTGGCTGTGAGCAGAGATTGTAGGTTGTTCTCCAAATATCTATCCTACCTTTCTTCCTTTAGGAACAACGCCCTCCCCAACGTTTTAGCTGGCACCCGCAACTTAGCATAGACACGACGCCTGCAACTTCTGAGACACGCCCTTAGGAGGAATGAAGCTGGCTTGCCTTCTGTCTTTTCCTGCAGGTAAGACCATGGAAGTGGCCATGAGCCATCTGTGACAAGGCAGATGAGAGCAATATCTCAGAAATGTCAGAACAAGAAGATAGATTCTGAGAGCCCAACACACTGGTCCTGAACCGCTACCCCAGACTATCACATGAGAGAGAAATAAACTTCCAACTTGTTTAAGCCACTTTTTGAGGGTGTGGAGTAGGGTGGCAAGGAGTCTCCTGTTACAGAAGCCCAGTCTGTGTCCTGTCAGAAGAAGCTGTGCAAAGCATAGGGCGGGAAGGGATGGAAGAAAATGCTTCCATTCCACCACCGAATGTGCGTCGAGGCCCCGCCCCGAGTGCGCCTAGCCAATGACTATGGATGTGAAGTCCTGGGTTAAGGATTGCTGACACAAGCCCAGGTCAGTGATTGTCTTCTACAGTCACCGTGGACTGCCTGTTTTTACATGAGAGGAAATTTAAAGACTCTCTTGTTTAGTATTATGTTACTATTGTTACTTTGTCATGTAGGGGAAAAATAACCCCTATAGTTTCTGAGTTGGACCAGATGCCCTGTAACAAAAGACAGATTAACAAGAGAAAAACAGACAGAAGTTCATTATTAACATGTATATTTCATATACACATGGGAGATACCCAGAGAATGAGTAATTCTCAGAGAGGTGCCTTTGAACTCCAGCTCATATAGTATCTTCAACAAAGAATAGTAAAATTTTAGAGAAGTGACAAGAAAAGGAAAAGGATCTTCAGTCTCTATGGACATCAACTTGGGGAAAGACAAATAAATGGCGGATGAAGGCGAGTGTAGGGACCAGGGCCGTCGGCCCCCTGAAGGTTCACTGAAAAATCAACTCACAACACGGCAGGTTAATAAGAGAAGCAGATTACAAATGTATTTACCATGCACAGGGGAGAATCACAGAGTGATGGCCCAGCATCTCAATGGGGTCCAGAACCTCTCCTGAGGTTACAGAAAGGATGGGGGCTTTGGTCCTGGTAAGACAGGTTATGGAAGGGGAGGAGGAGAAGATTTCTCTTGAGGGGCAATAAATGATTACCAGGCAGAGCGATGAGATCTGGGAACAGAATCTGACTTGTAAGTAGTTTTCTTGGAATTTAAATGATCCTTGGAGACAGGATCTTGTAAAGGGGTCTGGTGGGGTGTGGCTACATTCTTGGTCTTCTTTCCCCTAATGGATGATGAGATAACAGGTAGGGGAACAAGAACAATTGTTCTCCTTTGTGGTTCTTGTCTGTCTGTATGTAGTTAGGGGGAAAGTCGCTTCCAAAGCCTGCTGATCTCTAAGGGCTTTTAATTCAGAATACTCATTACACCAGAGAGCCATATTTTGGGGTGAAATTCCCTGAGCTCCTTGACTAGTTAGTAAAGTTCGTTAACGTTGATTCCTCTGGTACTACCTCCAGGCTGATGAAGGTCCAAAGTTGTCTTTTGTGGCTAACCTTCCTTCTCCCTGGTAGGAGGAGGGCCAGGGCATCTTTTGTCTTCGTAAATCTATGTCCTGCTTTTAGGCAAGTAGAGGGAGGGCAGAGAGCTCTCCTGTATCTGCTTCTTCTTAACTGTCTTCAGCTTAACAATCCTTCCTATTTTGGGGTGATATTCTGGTCTCCCACAGTTACTAGCAGTTGAATCTAATTCTAATACAGATAGATGGTACACTGTCTCCATTTTACAGAGAATGAAGTACAGCGAGATTACAGAACTTGCCTAAGATCAACTTGTAAGCAGCAGAGCCAAGACTTGGATCCGAGCGCTTGAGAGGGCTTGAGAGCCAGCCAGTCTCCCACTGCTAGGGAGACACGACTCCGCACACACTCACTTTGCTGTTGGCGTGGAAAGACTCTCCACACTGGCTCTCACTCCCTCCTCGAAAATGTCCTTGTTACCGTCTTCCAACCCATGCTGCTTTGTGCCCGTGCTACTGCCACCCAGTTCCTTTCCTGACTTGCACATCTTTGCCGATGCAATTTTTCTTTGGTCTGGGAGGACCTCTCCCATCTCCACCTGTTGAAATTCCATCTATCCATCAAGGTGCAGTTCTCCTTTCATATCCTTCAATGAATGTCTTCTTCCACTCTTATGAATTGATATATTCCACCCATTTTTATTGAGATTTGCTATGTGCTGGGCATGAGGGATTCTACAATGTGCAAAGCAGATGAACTGTTAGTTAGTTGTAAGCTATTGCACTTATCTTTGTGTTTGCTACAGTACTGGCTTTCAAACTCTTTAAAAACCATAATCT